>QQSS02215283.1:0-11118 GCA_003687565.2 Craspedacusta sowerbii
GACCTTCCAGAAGTGAACCGTCTTGCATATACTGTAAATAGTTAACGGCCTAAGTCGAGTAATACATAGTGATGTTTAAAAAAAAAAAAAAATTATTATTATTATTATTATTATTATTATTATTATTATTATTATTATTATTATTACTATTACCATTATTGTGATATATAATTGAATATATATGAAGTTAAAAAAGAATTTCTTATTATTATTACGGTCGCGTTGCTGAGTGGATGACGCGCTCGCCTTGCAAGCAAGACCATCAAGGTAGGCGATAGTTCAAACCCCAGACCAGCCTTCTTGACTCAGGCATACATTCCCTTGAGGTAGTTAAAGTGAGTACCGTTCTGCGGCATAATACGCAAGTAAGTACGAACGGATCAGTTGAAGAAGCCTGTGATGTGACGTGCGCACTGCCAGACTGTAAAGATTTAAACTACTGAGAGCGATGTTCAAGAGAACATCTTCCGAGGCACCATGCCTATATAATTGAGTGGCACCAAGGTATACAGAATGTGTCTGAAAAAAAAAATAAAACGAAAAATATATGAAGCAAAAAAATTAGTACTACATTTATTATTATTATTATTATTATTATTACAACTGCTATTTCTAATAACAGCATTAATTTCATTAAACGCTTTATCGCTACTTCGTCATTGAAAAAATGTAATTATACTCGTATGCAGATTAGTTTTTGAAAACTTACCAAAGTCTCGTCCACCTTGCATTCACACGAGTATGTTACGGCAGTGTTAACTTTAAAAATGAAGCCTTCCATATGTGTGAAAATTTTCTCACACTTGATATCATTGTAGGAACAACTTTTCCTCGTGTGCATCCACTTGATTAAATCGACGGCTGAAGTGGCATATGAACTAAAATTGGCTACGTTGCTTATGATGTCGTGAGCGTAGAGTTCAAGGAGTAACTTGTTATTTTTTTTCATCTCATCGGAATCTTTATCCTCCTTAACAAGCTCTTCGTAGGTTTCCATCAACGTGTGTGCTTGCAAAATAAATTCTCCCACATATTCCTAAACAATAAATAAGGTGTATTTTCAGTAGATTCATCAAGGGAAAGGGGAAAATGTCATAAATACAATCAATCAAGGACTAGCCGGGTCCGAAGTCCCGACATTCACACTCAATCAATTTAGCAATCGATCAATCACGAAACCAATTATCCAGCAAATTAATCAGTCAGCTTATCGATCTTATCAACTCAAGCATCCCGGCATTTGCCCAGACCATTTCACACTTAACTCTGCAAGTACGCACTTGAAAGATCATTCAGTTATGACGTCCAGCCAGCAGACAAACATTTAGTCAAGCCATAATTCTTTCATAATGCCCAACCATACTTTTTTTCCAACAAACATCAATGTTCGCGTTCGTATGGAAGTTTTGCTGGACTCCGATCGAACCTTTTACTCAGGTACTTTGAGTTACTATTACATTCAGTATTTATGTATGAAAATCATTAAAAAACGTCACCTGAAAAATTAGCAGTCGTATTTCCATTCTTTTAAAGGCGAAATTCTCAATTTTCTCCCTGTTCCAACGCATCCATCCATCTAGTGGCATGAACATGCTTTGGGACTCCAGGATCCTCGTCAATGAGTTGTGCATACAATTATTCACTCTATCCTTTGTTATCTCACGTATGCATAATCTGAAGGCTTTTGCAAGTGCCGTGAATTTTTCGTCAAGAACCTGTTTGCTTTCTCCGAGAACAACGTCGTCGATGTATCCTCTTATCTCTTGAAACTTTTTGTTCACTGCCCTGGTCAACTCGGCAATTGCTCTGTTGGCTTCATTCAGAATGTCCTGCGGTGTAGGTGCCATACTGGCTGTGACCTAAAATAATCGATAAAAACGGTTGGACGAAGCTCGTTTATCAGTCTTAAAGTTCAGTCTGTCATTTATTTCTGGCATTTTTTTTTCTTTCTCTTACAAAAGGCTCGTTATGCCATTGCCATGAACAATACATTTTAGAGTACTTTGAGTTGCAATGACAGATGGTCAATTATTTCGTTTAGCACCTAGAAAAGCGAGAGCAATTCAGGAAAGCAAACCATGGACATTAGAAAAGCATTATGCATGTAGCAAAACGAGCGTGAAGTTATCTGAATTCAAATTTCTTTATCAGCAGCGCAGTCTACTCAGACGTGGCATGCCTGATAAGAGAGTGGCAGAGCTTGGCACTCTAGCTGCACATTATGTGGTTCGGTGAAGTAAGCATACGTTTGACGTTTGTAATAAAACTGATTTTAAAAGGTTTTCGCTTACTTTGAACCTTGGTATCTCATAGACGATCATAGACGTAAGAAGGAAAAGAGGAGAAATCCATGGGTATGGTGACCAAGTTTTGTTTATTTTTCGTGACGCCTTTTTACAGAGTACACGTTGAAGGAAAAATGGTAAGTGCTCGACATGTCAAGGGAGTTGCATTATTTTGATCTCCAATAAGCATGATTTCTTAATATGAAATTACCATTCAGAAAAGTATCCAACGCACGTAGCAGAACCGAAACCATTATTATACCAAAAGAAAGGGATATTCCTAAAAATCCGGCAAAACTTTTGCGTAGGCAATAGGCATTAATGTAAATTTTAATACAGTTTGCGCTTATATTTCGAAACGCGTACATTCATGTCCTCACTTCTTCGATTGATTGACTATGAATAGACCTGTGACAGGTGCTTCAAAGGGTCGGAGAAAAAGAAAGCTTATCTTCATGAATCCGGCGTAGACCAACGAAATTGATATACATATATATGTATATTCACTACAGAAGAAATAAGGATCTTCGATGGGTAAATCTTCAAGGCAAAGAATAAAGCTAGTAATTTTAACGGTCCTTTCTTGGACCATATTCAGTCTAAACGAACAAAGAAGAATACACAAAACCCAAAAAACAAAAACAAGCACTGCGCTCATCGCCAGAGTTACATCTTCGAAATCGAGCTAAAATAGTTTCAACTTAATCGAGTCTGACTTTACGTTAAGTGACTTGGCGAGTTTATGGTGCGCGATCATCAAGCTCACAATTAGGAGGCATTCCCATTTGGAGCAACACCTGCGTAAGGTTGTAAAGCAGGCGTGCAGATCGAAATTCATCGGCAATTGATATGTAGCCAAGTGTTGGTCGATTGAGCTCGACTGTTGCTTGTGTTCTTCGATGCGTCGGTGCAGATGGCGGGTTGTCATGCCGAAACAGCCAGCGTCGCACTGGCCACTTTGAAATTTGTAAACGACGCATTGTTGACTCGCAATCCTTGGCTTGTCTACATTTGGTCTAAAACTTTCGCCAACTCTCTGCTCGTGAATATTGGCTGAATTGGTACCCGAACTTTACATGCCAGATCGTTTAGACGGTGCTTCAGGTTGCGTGCACTCTTTTCATCCTTTAAGGGAATAATAAATCGCACGATCTCATCAGCAACACTGTCATCTAAGTTCCGTTACCGTTTCATGCACTTTTCGACAAAGTCAAATACAATCCGGTCAAATAAAGCTGATGGGTAGGCTAACTTTTGAAACCCTGTGCGTAAATGTTCGACTAAACGGACCAAGCGCTACTCAAACGATACGCTCTGTACAGCATTGACTTGATTAAACACTTCTTGTATCGAGCATCCTTGTGACTCTGGAAGTGCTGTAGTAGACCGGGGTCCATTGGTTTATGAAAAACAAATGCAGACAGTATCCGTTTTGCCGTGTTTATCCACGCCCCACAGAATGAGATGCCATTGTTCTGTTCGACTACAGCTGTAGCCGCAATTTCGCTGGGCATTATTGTCAAGGTTTCATCGACAAAGCGTTTGTAAAACTCGGGAAGTTTGCCTTCATTGCGCAGCTTCTCCTCCTTTTTGGGCCATGATTGTTTTGCCATCAGGGGACCAAGCGGCGATCCCATGCTAGCTCCATCATTTTGCTCATACAAAGCACCATCAAATGTAAAGAGTTGGCCCTTTACTGCTAGCTGGAGTAGTAAATCTTTATATTTGACGGTGCTTTGTATGTGCAACGTGATGGAGTCAGCATGGGATCGGCGCTTGGGCGCCCTTTTGGCAAATTCAATCATGAGGCACTTCGATGAGAAGTTACGCATCGAACGCTAACTTTACAAACGAGTTTTACAAGCGATTTGTCGATGACACCATGACAATAATGCCTAGTGAAATTGCGGTCAATGATTTCCTTAGTGAGCTCAACAGTTTTCATTCATCGTTGTCCTTTACAGCAGAAGTGGAAGAGAACAATGGCATCTCATTGGGGCGTGGATAAAAACTGCAAAACGGATACTATCTACATTTGTTTTTCATAAGCCAACGGACAACGGCCTCGAACTGTAATTCCAGAGTCACAAGGATGTTTGATAGAGAAGTGCTTAATCAAGTCAATGCTATATAGACCTTATCGTTTGAGTAGCGCTTGGTCCGCCTTTAAGAAAGAAGTCGAACATTTACGCACAACTTTTCTAAAGTTAGCCTATCCGTCAGCTTTACTTGACCGGATTGTATTTGACTTTGTCAAAAAGTGCCTTAAACGACAACGTAACTTGGATCACAGTGTTGCTGATGAGATCGTGCGATTTATTATTCCCTTAAAGGATGAAAAGAGTGCACGCAACCTGAAGCACCATCTAAATAATCTGGCACGTAAAGTACGGGTACCAATTCAGCCAATATTCACGAGCAGAAAGATTGACGAAAGTTTTAGACCAAAGGAAGCCAAGCCATAGATTGTGAGTCAACAATGCGTTGTTTACAGAGAAGAACAAAGTAGTAAGAACAAGAGGAAGACAGAAAAAATAGATCTAGATAGAAAGAGTAAGAGCTAGATGGTTAACTTGGACGTTACGGTTAGGCTTTAGCCATTAAATAAACATGGCCTTCTTCAGGTTTCGCTGAAAATCCGTCAGGGCTTCATCTTAAACAGAAAAACAAAGATCAGAACACTGGCGCTTACAGTCATCACTCGCTTGCAAGTGTTTGTAAATATGACAGGACTTATCTTTTCCCAAGTGTTCATCAATCCGCGTTTTCAGATGTCTGGAGGATTCTCCGATGTAGCAGGCATTACAGCCAGCACAAACAAATTTATAAATAACTCCAGATTGTAACCACTTGGGACGCGGATCCTTTATAGAAAAGTAAGTTACAGACTTAGATGAAGCAAAAATAAGTTTAACATCAATACCTACGCAATACCTACTAACAACGTTACGAAATTTTTGGTTAGTTAAGTTAGATACTAAACCTACATAAGGAAGTTTGCAGTAACGCGTTTTTTCACCCGTCGATGATTTATCACTTGGGTTAGTCTTGGATTCAAACTTATTATGCAGATAGGCGTTACGTATACCGCATTTTTTTTTCACTGTTACCACAAACTCCCTTATATAGGTTTTGTATCTAACTTAACTACCCAAAAATTCGTAAGATTGTTAGTAGGTATTGCGTATGTATTGATGTTAACCTTATTTTTGCCTCATCTAAGTCTGTAACTTACTTTTCTATAAAGGATCCGCGTCCCAAGTGTTTACAATCTGGAGTTATTTTAAAAAATTTGTTTGTGTAGGCTGTAATGCCTACTATATCGGAGAATCCTTCAGATATCTGAAACTCGGATTGATGAACACTTGGAAAAAGATAAGTCCTCGCATATTTACAAACACTTGCAAGCGAGCGATGACTGTAAGCTCCAGTGTTCTGATCCTTGTTTTTCTGTTTAAGATGAAGCCCTGACGAGTTTTCAGCGAAACCTGAAGGAGGCCATATTTATTCAATGGTTAAAGCCTAACCTTAACGCCCAACGTAACCATCTAGCTCTTACACTTTCTATCTAGAGTAAATAAATCTTGAATCTTGAATCTTGAATCTATCTAGATCTATTCTTTCTGTCTTCCTCTTGTTCTCACTACTTTGTTCTTCTCTCACTAATTGCGCGCGCCTGCGTACAGCTGTTATTCCCTCGTGTTTTTTTTTATTGTTGAATTATAATTTACTTCGTGCCGTCCCTTCTTGAGTTGTTAATCGGTTGCAGAGTGAGCATTTGTAGCATCAATTATTGAGCAATTGGTGTATTCACGCCTTCTTATTTAAACGCTTGAGAAATTTTTTCGCATTAGTTGAAAATGATCACTGCTGATCGAAACATGTCCTACAAAATTAAACAAATTGTCGTTTTTCTGAAAGCTGTTGTGACTTTGGCGCTCCTTCGACCATTTGGTAACGAAACATATCATACGAAATATTTACCAAACATACCATACAAAAATATCACATTTGTACTAATATGTCCTAACTAAGAAATAAAGTGTTAGGTTAAAATTTTGAATCGCTCACCGCACCAACTACAGCTCCAAAAAGGCCAAGAGCTGCGCCGAGCTTTGGACCAACTTTTTCAAGGGCTTTAGTAAACGTCTTCACAAACTCCATTGACTCTTTTGTGATTCCGGTGATCGTAGCCGCCTTATCAAGTAGTCCTTCAATAAATTTTGATTGAATTTCAGCAGTTGGAGCAAGGATCTTGCCATAGGGAACTACCTTTCCTCCCGGAGCGTATCCAATGTCTGCAAATGTGCAAACCCCAATTGCAGGCTGGCCGCCCTTGTGGAGCTTAGTTTTGATCACAGCCTGATACAATCTGGACTCTGAATTGTGTAAGGACGCAAGTAGGAAAGCGAGCAAAAATTTCCCCAACACGTCCATTTTCAATGCTATCAAGAGAAAACGAAGAGGCCTCCCTCACTTACTTTTCTAAGCTCAATAGCAAGAAGATGTTACAAAACGATACACAGACGCCCGCCATTTAAATCATCATTCGCTTGTTACAAAGTGTATTAGCAACGCAATAGGGCGCAACAGCTGTCATTGTTCTTGTGCCATGAGCCATAAGCATTCTCGGATGAGCAGTTCGGTGCTTACTGGTGACGTGTGATGTGCCAATCGCCAGGGGGTGACTGAGCCATTCGAGAAACAAGGAGGCCATTTTTATCAACTGGGTACGTTCTAACCTTAGCACCCAAGTTAACCACCTGACTCAAACATTATCTGTCTAGTCCGTCTCTTCTCCACCTGTCCATTTTTTTCTGACCTTAATTTTTCCCTAGCTATTTTTTTTTAATTTCGTGCATATAAAGATTTACAACATTCACGATAAAACCATACAATACATCGTACCTTACATAATTAAAACTAAGACTAAAATAATCTAAAACGGAACCCCATGAGGAGAGCAAGATCAAACAACTGCAACTCCAAACAGGACATACATTGATTTAAATAAACGTTAGTAAAACCCAAGTCAAGAATTTCGCCGACCGAAGACTAGCACTCGACCATATTTAAGAAAACCTCTTAGTACCAACAATGAACTTGATGGTTGCAAGAAGAACGTTTCTGTTGACAGCACTATCGCGTTCACGATGACCATACAGCAGAATTGCGCATATGCATAGGCGCAAACACAAGATACCGAAAACCCTAATAGGTTATACGATGGGTGGCAAAAGCACTGCATTCGAGCAAGAAGTGGGTCGAATACTCAATACCGTCGTGTGAAATTAAGCAATTTTGGTCCTCAACATCTGCAAAATTATGCAGATATTTATGTGCGCGCAGGGCACTAAGCCCGAGTCTCAGTTGGGTTAAAAACCGAAGGCCTGCTGGATGATGGATATTGCACGCAGATTCTCTTAAAGGACGCACTATTTGGATCAATGCATTCTTGAAGCTTGTGTAGGTTGCAGATTCACGAAGCGAATTGTCTAGGTTAGTCCAGTCAGAGATTACAACTGGGAAGAACGAAGCTTTAAACTTTAGGTACGGCAGTCGTAGCTTATGTAGTCGAGTGGTCTCCTGAGTCTGTATCTCATGCATCTAGCAGGAACCAAGCGAGCTAGTATACAAGTGACCAGTCCTTCCCTAGCTAATCTTGCTGCGATAGTACGATAACAATTTGATTGATTGTCACTTATACAATCAGTATCAGTTACTTGTTAAATTATTTTTTTTCTCATGGGCGCCTTGCGTTTATAGCCGTGGTGTTTTCTTAAGAACGATTAGTGTATTCACGCCTATTTTGTATAAACATCGTTGCAAAGTTTGTTCGGTTAAGTTGAAAATGAAACTGGTTTTGTTGAAACATGTCCATGGAATTAAAATGAATTGCTTTCTTCTCAATGTAAAACTTCAATATTATGAAGAAAGCAAAGAAGCAGAACAACCTCGTTTCCATATTATGCACGTATTAAAAATTCAAGCAGGAAACTCCGACCTAACCCCATCCAGAGCTAAAGCTCTTAGGCAGCTACGGGCAGATTAAAACCGTTTGACAAGGGAAATAGCTTTGTGCAAATTATTTTTTAACATTTATAGGAAGGCGTTAATTAGAGTTCCGAAAAGCAATTGCATGAAAATGACTTATTAACAACGATTTAATTTATAGTACAATGTTATTTGAGACAACTAAAAAAGCAAATAAAATAGCCTGACAATGAATACGAAGGCCTTTAATTATTCCTCAACATTTCTCGCCCGGAAATAATTAGAATATTTCCCAACTACATTCTGGGAATAATTCTTTGAGAGAGAGCGAAAAAGATTGAGGAAGATCTGCTGCCTGCGTCGATCAAACACTTGCTAAGTTATTAGTTCGAAGGTTATGCACTTCGACTAGTTTATAGTTCTTTCCTGTCAAAACAGAGACAGCTAGCTGGTCTTTAAGAACATGATCTATACAAGTTATTATGAAAACAAGAGCCATTCGCTTATTCGTTCCAACTTGCTGCTATGCAGATGGTTGGAGATTATATTAATCACGCCCCTGCTTTGACCCAGTCGGAGTCTCGTGACTGCAACATATTATACTTAGCGTATTTAAGACGTTATTCTGAGAGACAAGAAAATGGCGGTTCTGGCGCAGTTTCAAAACATCGTCGATTTTAGCTTAAATGAAGGGCAATAGTTTTCTGGCACACTCCCGATGCACTCTCTTGAAAAGTCTGACGCAGTTTCCAGACACCGTCGATTTTAACATCAGTGATAGGTCATGTTGTTGTGGCGAACGCCCTCTACGCCTTGGTGGTTCTGGCGCACGCTCTCTACGCCTCGCCGGTTCTGGCGCACTCCCGAGACACTTTCTTGAAAAGTCAGACGCAGTATCCAGACATCTTCGATTATAGCATCCGCGATAGGTCATGCTTTCGAAGGCACGCTCGCTACGCCTCACCGGTTCTGGCGCACTCTCTCGATGAGGCTCTGACGCAGGCTCTCAAACCTTTACCTGTTTTAGCAGCCGTGAAGGTCTTAGCAAGCCCAACCAGGGGATGGTATATCATTTAGTTGGAATCCTGCACTGCAATAAACGTCGACAGAATATGAAAGACAAACACACAAAGAAAAAGATTAGGTACTGTAACTGGCCATGCTCGAGTACGATAAAGCATACCAAGTGAGCTATTATCAATTATGCACGCGTGGCAAAATTAACGATCTCAATTGCATTTATATGGGAAAGTAATACCAAAACTCCGTTTGGGATAATACTAAGTATGTTACAAACAGAAAAACGACATCATGATGTGTCATTGAGTTGGAATCCATGGCAAATTAAATTTAACCCAAACCTGCTTTAATAACCTACCGCTCAAGTTTTTAATTCTTTTGAGAAATAATTTTTTTTGACAATGTTGTTGTTGGAGTTGGCGTCGCTTTACGGTGGCGTAACGATTTGAATTTATAAATGCATGTCCTGACAAAATCATGTTGCAGTCATTGCAAATGGCGACAACAATTTTCTGCTTACATTTCATGTAAAAGTTCACCACCTCATCCTCTTCCTTCTCCTCCTCTACGGGCGCACAACAAGTAAACATAGTAAAACGCGGATCGTCAAACAAAAATTCTTGACTATTCTTTTCTTTTTTCTTTTGTAGGTAAACATAATTTTTTCTTTAACTCGATAACAGAAAAGAAGGAAACCTGCAGTTAAAGACCCGAACAATCCGCTTTTATCACGTTCATGCCTGACAAACTCTGTATGTGGCTGATGTTTCTCATCGGTTTTATGTTCAACGTAGGTATTAAGATTTTTGTTGAGTCCGAGAGTAAAACCAGGCTGGCTAATAATAATGTTGTTATTGTAATTAGTGATTTTGCCAATATTCAGATTCATGTTGCTGGGCAGCAAAGTAGAGACCCTCGCCGACGCTGATGTTAACCTCGGTACTGGCATAGGATAAGGCTTTCTGATAACGTGAGATATCTTCCGATATGTCTACAGGACGGCTGATCAGATCTTAAAAGTTTTGTATAAAAATCGACTGAGCTTCTAAATGTTCCGCATCTTTTCCAATAATGCTTGATCGGGCGCTTGCTTGACTGGTTAAGTATTAAATAGAAATTTGAGCAAATACTTTCAGGTATTTTCGTCAAGGGTTCCTTTGTAATACCGCTGCTATTATCGTGTATTCAACCTGAATGAGTCGCGTTTTCTGTCAGTTTCTGGCTTGACTCGGGACTCTGCACACAGCCTATTGTAAGCGACATCATCTTTGACGCTGCCACAGGGATCGAAATCATTGTCAGTTGGCAAACGTATTCTAAGTTGCTTCAAGATTCTTCTGTTCTTCTGTAAGTGATATGAAAGCGATGCCCAGATCGAATCATGGTATTATGGGATAATAAGAGTTTGGTCGAGACCCCAAAGGCAGTGGTGGGACAAAGCATTGCAAAATTAAGGTGTGATATGTATGCATTAGGATCATCAACAGATTCTTGCCAAGGCATTCCATTACAAAATGTATTGTTATGCAAGTAACGTTGCAAAGAAGCCTGAAAATGTTTATAATCGTTAGCAAATATGGTCGGACTCATCAGGTCATCTATCACCAATGGGTTCACTCACGAACACACGACCCTGGATGATTTAGAACAAAATCTTGAACGTATGCGAGCTGAAGGTACTTCAGAACCTTACATTTGTTTACAAACACCAATATTATATGCTGCCAGCAGTCCTTTCTCCATACCTACATAGAATTACATACAAATACAACACTCGCCGGTCTACCTTTGGCTATAAGGAGTAGGCCTCCACTGGGAA
>QQSS02215294.1:0-11118 GCA_003687565.2 Craspedacusta sowerbii
TATATATAGATATATATATATATATATATATATATATATATATATATATATATAGTCTACGACCGTTCGTCGAAATGTCCTAGCAGTTCCGATGCGTAGTTCCGCTAATGCGTAGAAGATGTAGAAGATTTCCTTCCCCCCCCCCTTCCTCCTGACACTTCATGTTACCTCTTTACTATCCTTTACTATACTTTCCTATCCTAATCAGTTTAATCCCATTCTTTTTGTAGACCCAAATCTGCCTACATATTTTTTTTTAGACTTTCCTTATTTAGATCATCCCGCGTGAAGGCATAGAAAGTGGTCAACAAGTATCAGGCAAACACTGATTAATTGCTCCGCTGATTGCAAAGCTTCACTTACGCAAAGCGCATTGCAAACAAATCCAAGACGAATGCCACGAATTCTTTTAAGCTTACCAATTAGATCCTTTTCCATGTAGTTGACACTAACTTCAGCACCTATCAGTCCGAATAGCAACGGCTGAAAGATTGTCCATAGGACGCCCATCACGTGCTCAACTGCCACCTAAAGTGCGCCAAAGATATTTACATGCTCAATTTTACTAGCAAGTCAGGTCGAAGTGGACATGTAACCGGTCCAATACAAAATGAACCAATTATTATTAACAACCTAACAACCTTACCCAACAGACCTAATAATTAACAGGCTAATAATAACAATTCAAAATATAATTAAATGCTAACTAAATAACACATAACATAATAAAAGGAGCAATAATAAAGTAATGATAATTTTTAGCAATAATCAGAACGGAAAAAATGATTGCACTTCTAACCTCCTATTTAGAAACTAATAGCAAGTAACAATAAATAAATTAATATAATGTTACATATATAACTTAAAATCCAATAACATATGTATTAATCATTTACTAAAAATAACTATAAATTAATTAAAACTAACATTTCAATAATATAGTGTAACATATATAAATAAAAATCCAATAACATATGTACTAATCATTAATAATAATAATAGCTAACAATAATCAGTACCAACATAAGAATTGCACTTGTAAGACACATACTAAGCCACGCCTGCATCGTCCAAAATCTGCTTCTAGCAAATAGCGGTGCGTTCAGAGCCAGTTCTTATTCCATATTTCAGATTCTCACGTTCTAATACCGATTTCAATTCTATTGTAGACCAGCGTAACATACGTAACAAACATTCTAATGAGCATTCTTGTACAACTAGCATTACTATACTCTGGCCAGCCCAATACTACTTATGAAAAATTTTTAAAATTTTTAAAATGTTTAAAATTTAAATACCATAACATTATAAGATAATTATTCAGCAATAATATATGCAATACTTCAACTACTCCTGCCTAAATAATAATAATAAAAATATGATCTGAACAAGATATATATCACAAGAACAAACACGAATTCTTTTTGTCTGCGTAAGGAGACTCGGCCATCAGCATTGCAGATCAGGATACGGCTCAGGCCAAAGATCAAGATGGAAATAAATTTGACAGAGAAACGCAGAATGTAACAATGCTTGCTACTGCCAGGTAGTTTTGCACCACCAAGCCGAGAACCCGTTTAAAATGCAAGAACCTTACACAGACTCCTCCACCCTAGAGAGCATTTTTGATTCTAGCCATCAGAGAGGTAGAGCACAAGATGTGCAGACTCAAAAAAAAATGAAAAAACACTCGAGATTTAATACAAACTAACACAGCAGCTTCTATTACAGTAAACTTGCAGTAATGAGATAATGCTTGCAATGCTAAAATAGTTACTACATATTACAGCATTATTATCATTTTTACAATTATTATTCTTATCATAATAAATAATAATAATAATAACAATAACAAGAATATTATAATATACTACAATATAATGTATATAATAACATATAATAATACATAATACTATATATAACAATAAAAAAATACAATAATATTAAAATAGAACAATAATAGAAATAAGAACCTTACTATTTTTATTACTATTTCATAGCTAAGGATAATAATTCCTACAACAATAGTTCCAATAATTAATAGTAATTATAGGTAAGGCTACTACTAATTCTTATAGGTAAGGATAGTATTACACATGCATACATAATGTAGATATAATACATATATGTAAATACATATATTTAAACATTGCTCAAGTAGGCTGGGATAGGACGAAACACCCATTGAAGAATTTCTTCTATCCACGGTATCTACAACACCTACAACGACAAAAGAGGCACCAACCTTACCATCCTCTCCCCACCCGTAGCCAGCAGTTGTCGCCATTGATAAAGCAGCAAGAGCACCAGCTCCAGAAAATTCAGCACGGTTGCTTCCAAACACAGAGAGCAAACCCAGACTCAGAAGGAACACCGTCCGAATGCCGTTCACAGCTTTCTAAACGCCCAGCAATTCAAAAACATTACTCTAAATCATAGCGAGTATGGACATACATAACTTTTTCAATGGAGTGTCACCACAAATAGAGGCATTCGAAAGCGCTGTTTGTGTCTACATAAGTATACATATGCAAATAAACCAAAAACGGAGGTGTGTGCAAACGACATTCTGCTAATCGAGTAACAACTACAAAAACATATCCCTGCCAATCAAAGGTCAGCCTCACCTGCTTTCTGTATGGAAAGTACCACATTGTCACTCCAGCCGTTAAACCAACAAGAATCCCAATCAAAATTTCTATCGGTCCCCGAAAAATATTGAATACCAGGTTTCCTGGAGAAATTCAACAAGACCACTGAATTAAGGTTCAAAGCCCATCTGTAGGGAAATTCAACATGGGCCAATCTTTACACAGGAAATGGTAAGCATGACAGAATACACTATGCTTGTGTACTACTATCACCCGCACTACGTCTTCCTACTTCTCTTGACACTTATTAATAACACCCACACATAGTACACATATTACATAAAAAGGACAACCTATGAGTAATTAGGATGAAAACATGCTAACAAGCTCACTAAGTAAAGCTAACAGGAGCTTACTTAAAGCAAATCAATATTGTTTGGCTTAGGAATTTTAAAAAAATCAATGCTTGCCACAAAACCTTTGTAAAACAATAAGGATTTTTTTTTAATCAGAGCCATGGGAACTTAGGAAACACATCACTGTCGTTCTTTAATGTCATTAGCTGATTATTACCTGAAGGTAACTTACTCAAGGAGCAAATAATAGCAAATAGAAGACCACAAAGGAACATGACACATGACATCTACAAGAATTAAACAACAGAAAATAATTTTAGCTTATCCTTCGATGGCTAGCATTATTCAAGGTGCATTAATGACAAGATAAAATGCCATGACAAACCACACTAGAGACTTAATACCTTCAGAAAATGCTATTCCAAGAAATACTCCAAACAAGCTGATTGCTAACACATCATCACAAGAAGAAGCAGCCATTATCATAGTAGGGATTCCCTTCTCTATTCCAAAGCCATTTATCTGTAGGTCTAGCATGGACGGGACAACAACAGCAGGAGATACTGCAGCCAGAATAAATCTAAAATACGCAGGAAAGGCTGGGCTATATAAATGCAATTAAAACTTACCTCCAGCAAAACAAGACTTCACACAATAAGCAACATGGCCAGTTTTTATGTATAACTTTAATGTACATAACAGCTCTAACAAAGATCCAACTTACCCAAGCTGAAAAGACCACAACCATGGCATCTTCAGCAAAAGGTGTGCAGCAATAGCCACAGCAACAGCCTCTGCTATGCACGGCCCAAATGCTAGTCTAATAACTGTAAATTTTAATCGTTTCAGTGCAACTACATCTAATCCAAGACCAGAACGAATCAGGATTACCACTAGAGCTACGCTTCGAAGTGAGGAAGACCAATGTTTGCTAATATGCTTGGCCACACTAATTCCAGGAACATTTCCAAGTAAAAACCCAACAATTAACATCCCAAGCAGAGGAGGCAACCTGACAAACTTCACCAAGGCCAAAAAAAGCCCCCCTACAGCTGAAGCAACAAGAAGTACATACAAAGAGAAAATATTTCCACCAGGAAGAGCATCCTGTCCAACAACAGACCATAGTGTAGCCCACAAGGCAACTGCAACAAATGTTCCAGTAACAAGGAGACCTGGGTGGCCACGTGGTGGGCAGAGATTGTCTACTGCTGCTTGTGGACAACAATACCTAAAGCAACTGCACTGCAATAGGGACCAATGGAGCTCGGACTGAATAATCGATGTTTCAAAACCTTTATTTTCAACATGAAAAAGAATGTCATCTTTTATCAAAGCCTTTGCATCGGTTTGTGCAACAGATTGATAACTGAAGGACCACTGAAGACCTGAAGTCTCATCTTTTTCAGCTATTTCCTCCTCGTGCTCTATTGCCAAGTGACAAGTTTCCAGCCCATTGATCAAATGACTTTTCGAATGCAAATCCTCAACTTCTTTGTAGCTTGCTGTCATTTCCAATGTAAATTATCTTTTCAATGTAACAACTACAGGAACCTGTAAAGGCAACAAGAATTTAACATTACCACTAAGATATGCAGGATTTCAGAAAAATTGTAATACAAAAAACTTTAACAAAAACTGCTTACCACCACTAAATGTGAGCACATCAGATAGCACTGGATACAAGAACATGAAATAAAATATAAATAAAATAAAATAAAAATTTAAATTCCATTATTAAGAACAAATTATGCCACAATGTAACAAATTAAGATCTTGTGATGCTAGTAAGGCCCACTGCAAATAAACTGCAATTACAACACTAGCTGGTCACAACAAAAACTCGCTTGTTGTGACCAGCTCGGAAAAGGAAGGGCATCAGTTTTTAAAAAGGCACTCACCACAATTAAGCCCTTATTTAAAACCACGAGGCTGTGTAGGCTGTCTTCGTTATAGAAATGATAGTCACTCTATGCCAACTAAGAAAAGGATTAATACAGCTGACCAGCGCACCAGAAGTCATGAGCTGCCATGCCAGAATCAACACTAATAATTAAGAGATGGCTGACTTGCAAGCAATAAGATTGCTAAAAATTATGTGGGAAATAACACAATAAACGATGCTGAGCCATCACTAAGTGCATATAATAAGTTTAGACATAGATCAGCAAAGATCTAGACATCAGCAGTGATACTTTTTGCAAGATTTGTCCATCACTGGAACAAGCTGCCACGGAAGGTAGTTAGTTGTTTCTTTAAGAGTCAATGCCTCAGGATCAGATATGACGATTCGATTACAAATGCTATGTTTGGGCATTTAAAGCTGCATTGCCTACTAGCCTATACAACTACAAATGACGTAAACGTAGAATATGGCCAACCTGTGGAAACGCGAAACACGGACCATAAACGACACACTCATCTACAATGAAACTATTAAGTAAAAATACAATATCTGCTGAATTTTTCCACGGCTGGTAGCTTCTCCCATTTACGACTAAGTGTACTAATAATGAAAACAGGTGCATAAAACAGCAGGTTGCGTTTAAGGTGATCTCGGAATAAGGTGAGGTTGCGTGTGAGCACCACGTCCTCAAATTCGACATGTGAGGGTAAGTTGGGTAATGGCGGTAGTAAGTTTCTTATCATTAGAGTTCTCAGAGACTCTACTCCCCAAACGTCGGGTCGTCAGACAAACAAATGTAACATAATTACTAAAGCAGGAAAATTCATAAACAACATGACTATTGGTTAGCTTAGCCAATTTATCTTTATTTGAGAAATAAGAACCAATTTTTATGTGGCACAAAAACAAGCTGAATAGGTACATTCTTGCACAAATTTTTGACAAATAGTATGCATTTTTAACTGTGAAAAGCGCGAAAAATTCCTGCGGAAGGTAATTTGTAATATCTTTCGGTGTTCTTTGATGGCTCACAACTTTTTTGTTCACCTTTAAATGGTGAAAATCGCTGCGTAAGAAAAGATCGTGTTACCTTTTTAATAGGTGTGCAAAGGTAGTTCTTTCTTGTAAAGAGAACATGTATGTTAATAGTATCGTTACCAAACCCTTTTCATGCACTGTTAATGTTGAATGAAGACATAAAAGTGAGCGAATTAATTTGCGCGTTAAATTGAAGCAGTTCGCGTATGATCCTGTGAACGTGCGGTTAAGGTAAATGTTTGTTGATGGTCTTAATGCGGAATTGTCAACCAGGGCATCAAGGAATGGTAAGCGCCCAACTTCCTCATATTCAACGGTAAATTTGATGTTGGGATGTTTTTTTGTTAAGAAGATTGTGGATGATGTTGCATCAACCCTTTTATCAAATATGCAAAAAATGTCATCGACATAACGTCAGTAGATAACAACTCACAGTCAAGACATTCTCGTAATCAAAATTTTCATGGTGTCCCATGAACAAGTTAGCAAATGTGGGCGCTAGGGGAAACCCATTGCAACCCTATCAATTTTGTCGAAATACTGTCATTGATAAAGAAAGTGGGTCATTGAGTAGCAAACTTAAACATCCTTTCTAATTTTGTTAAAAGTTAAGTTTCTAATTACATTTCTAAGAAAGTGGTGCTTATAAGTCACATAGAAACTTACCTTCAAGAACGTTGTAATTAACGCGGCAGCATTATCCTTTTAAAACTGGTCAACAATTTCGCTGTCTCTTACGAGTCAACTTCAAATGGGATGTTGCAAAGTGTTGCAAGTATGAGTTTAGGTAAATCGAACGTGGAGTGGGGTGTGTGAATCTTGAATGGAGGATAGGCTTTGAATTACCGCACTCGCTTGTCAGGTGTTCCAGGAAACTAAATTTAGTGATGCAAGCTCCATTATCGAAACCTGCGTGAAAGTCAGTCATATGATAGAAAGTACTCCGGCTAATACTCATGCAAATATTAACGTAATATAAAAGAGGTTCTAATAGCGACAGAGTCACTACATAAATTAGGTCGTATATGTTACCCTTTAGTAAGAGAGGTGCACATGCAGTTGCTAACATCAGATTGACTTGTCAGTTGATATGTCATAATTTGAAAAACAAAGTTAGGAGTACGGCAAATTTATGGCAACCAGGCTTACAAGTATTCCTTTCGAAGAACTACCTTACGTGTTGCTTAGGTGCTCGAGTAATACGGTGCCTGGTAGCAGCTAGGTGTATGTAGTCTGGGGTGAAGAAAACGAAGGATACTCTGGGCCTTATGTAGTTCTTTCCTTGATTGGCTAGTGGCTAGTAGACTCTCCTTTAGCGCACAGAGGATAGAGACCAAAGCAAAAGTCATGTGCCACTTGCTTAAAATTTTTTAAAAAGGGACATATTGATTAGTTGATTGATTGATTGGTTCATTGATTTCTTGATTGTTTGATTAATGCATTGATTGATCTATTGGTTGTTTGTTTGATCGATTGATTGACTGATTGATTGAATGGATAATTGATCGATTGAATTGCACTGCTTGCTTCGCGATGCTATGTACCACCTCAGCCCATTGAAGAGCTGACTTGTCACACTTGCTGTCCTTGAGATCGATTGACTGCTCATCAAAATTTGGGGTCATAAATTAGAGACGCCCACCTGACAGAAGGGACGGGATACTGCCTAAAGTGGACAACAGTGGACCAGGGTGGAGGGGGGCAGATGCCAGAGTGCACCGAGTTAATCCGATCTTGCAAGACACGGGTGTCACGCATATTGGTGCTAGGTTGGTGCGTGTGCATAGCATTGCCTTGTTTGATCTAGTTGCTGTCCCGTCTTGCGTTTGCCCTGCATCTTTGTTTATCAACTCGCGTGGCTATATTGGTTCCTAAACGTTATCATCGTGTTTTGAAGTAATTATCGCCGAGTGAATAAGGACGCATGAGAATTTTGGAATTAGTGATATCGTCTAAATGTTATTATTGCACCACGTGCAAGTGTGAGGCTTGTAATATGCTTTGCCGACTTCGAAAGTTTAATTGTCGTTCACTTCTTCAATGATTTCTTGTTGTAGTTGTTCTCGCATAATATTATCATATTCGGCAAGCAGGTTTGAGTCCTTCTGCAACTGTGTTAGCAGCGTGAAGAATCTTTTGCTCGCGTGTCCATAATTATCAGGAAGCAATGGTTGGTCTTCTTGCCAGGGAAAGGGAACGACATAACCTTGCCATTATGAATGACTTTGCTCATTAGAGAATTGCCAATGGATTTGCTGTCCTCTAGTCCTAATTGTTCAATTTCCCAAAATCTATGAACCGCTTGAGTTAAACTGTCATTAGAATTAGGAGCTAAAAACGAATGTGTAATAAATGTTTCCGATGGTTTATCTTCTTTCCAAGTCTTTGAATAAACGCAGTTTTGGCCGGAAAGGATAAATCCAAATTTTGTGGCGAGCGCTACAGGTTGGTCTGACTTCTGGCCACGAATCACCGCACCATCTACGATTTTCCAATAATAATTAAGCCCTACTAAAATGCTGATCTCTTCATTTGCAGGAAGGTCATAATAACTGTCTGCTAGTCTCAGGCCTACCAAGTTCTTGCATCTTTCAGCTATAAGATCGATTTCTTTGATTCGCACTGACTGTTGAGCATATCTTCTGTATTACCACAACCTTTAGACTTACGTTCTGACCATAACTGCGACACTGCAATGACAACTGCACAACTTCGTGAGGGGACAGCCTAATAGTCTTCCCACCAAACGTGTTCTTGCCAGTCATCTCGTTGCAAATGGGTTTTAGTTGTAATTTAGAATGTAATTCATTAGCGATGTACTTCTTTTGACACCCACCATCAAACATCACGCGACACTTAACGTTGGGTTTCAATGCTTCAGGGCTTGACGCGCAAACTGTTGCTGTTTCAAGGAGCACTACTAAGTCGTCTTATTCAGTGGAAATCAAAAACTGTTGTCACAGTTCCGCTCACTTGTTAGAGGTTCTCTGCAGAATTTGATTTCTCTTAACGTGTTACTTCTTTTTCTATTTGCAGGTCATTTTCTCGCTTCGAATTTTCGGTCTTGAATCTAGTTTGCTATCCATGCATTTGACAAATGGCAGTGTGGTGACCTTTCTTGCATTTAATACATGTCCTTCGGGAGTTGCATGATTTTGCTGTGTGACCTGCATTTTGACATTTAAAACAGCGGCCTTGCTTTTGCAGAATTCGCATTTGAGTTGCGAGATCGGTAACATTTTTTCATGCATCTGCGTAATGCTCTCCGCTATTAAATGGGAAATTTAGTTTATTTCTTCCCACGGCAAGCAATGCTTCCGCACTTTTGGGTTGGGTCAACAGTGGTTTTCTCGAAAGATTTGAACCGGATGCACATCTTTCTCGCGCTACCAACTCGACCATAAGCGCATGAATGGGGGGCGGGGGGGTCACACCGCACGCGAAAATTTTTGCGTGAATTCGCCGCTTGTGGGGTCTCCCTGCGCGCGGTCAACGCGAAAAAAAAACGCGTGCCTCACTAGTGTCGAGCACATGCTCGCGAGCGGCTGAGCAGGACAAACTGCGTTTGCTTGCCTTGATTCTAGTAAAAAAATACAGATTCACGACTCGAAAACTATAAAATAGACTTTGGGTTAGGTTAATGCGGCCATAATTATGCGAAATGCCTCGTAATTTCTCCCGATAAAAGACGCGACATTAATTTATTAGTTACGCATAATGACAAAGAAAAAGGAACCACACTTTTTAAAGGAAAGCGCGATTTAGCATAGGTGAATACCAGGACGCTAATTTGAGCTTGACTAGTCCTAGCTAAGTAGTGTAGCCGAATTTGTGAAGTTTGCCCGAGAGTCCAGTTTGTTTTCTCCAGTTTTCTTTTTCTTCCCTGCAGAAACTTCCGCTGTAAATGCGTCACAGGGTCACGTGCTCTAAATCTTAGATCACAATTGGCTGCGAACATAATTGCTCGCGCGGCGAGCTTAAAAAAAAATAGAACATGTTCTAATCGGACTCGGCGAGTCGCGGAGCGTTTTTCACCACGTGATCCTCGCGACGCGCGGTGTGACCACCTCCATAGCAAAGCCTCTATTGTAATTCGACATAATTGGCAGCGCGGGGTGCGCCGCGTGTGGGGTCACATCGCGCGCGGTCGACGTGAAAAAACAACGCGTGCCTCATTAGTGAGGAGCACATGCTCGCAATTGGCTGAGGAGGACAAACTGCGTGTACTTGCCTTGATTCTAGTAGAAAAGAAAGATTCACTACTCGAAAACATCAAAAAAAGGCGTAGGGTTAGGTCGATGTGGCCATATTTACGCGAAATGCCGTGTAATTTCCCAAATAAAATGCGCAACATTAAGTTACTACTAGAAACGTATTGCTGTTACGCATAATCACAGAGAAAAAGGAGCCCCACTTTTTAAACGAAGGCGCGATTAGGCATAGGTAAATACCACGACGCTAATTTGAGCTTCACTAGTTCTAGCTAAGCAGTGTAGCCGAATTTAAACAGTTTACCCGAGAGTCCAGCTTATTTTTTTCTATCCTATGCAGAAACGCAAATGCGCCACAGGGTCACGTGCTCTAAATCTTACATCACCATTGGCTGCCAAAATAATTGCTGGCGCAGCTTAGAAAATAGAACATGTTCTAATCAGACGCGGCGAGACGCGGCGCGTTTTTCGCCGCGTGATTCTCGCCGCGTGCGGTGTGACCACCTCCATAGCAAAGCCTCTGTTCTAATTCGACATAATTGGCCGCGCGCCGCCCTTAAAAAGTCAGCAAGTTCCAAATTGTCCCTTTGAAAATCAATTTCCGGCTTATGATTAGGTTAAACTTCATAGAAAGTTTGCTAATTATGATGGGAACAAGGAGTGCTCTGGAGATATCAGAGCCCACGCCCAATGCCTCCAAACTTCGAATGTTTGTATGGATTTCGGTCGTATAGTTCTCGAATATCGCGTGTGTCATCCTCCAGTTGAACATTGTTAATTTTTAGTAAGGAATCCATATGGGAGTTGACAATGCTTTGACGGTTTCCAAATCTTTGCTCTAAAAGGTCGAGGGCCGCTGCATAATTTGCGTCAATTACCGCCAGTGCCCTAATAGTTCGTTCCGCATCTCCCTTAACATAGCTTTTAAATAGGTGAATCTTTGGATTGGAGAAAGGCTTGACTTATGGATTGCTGCGTCAAACGAATTTCGAAAGCGGGTGTAGTCTTTCGGATCT
>QQSS02215316.1:0-11117 GCA_003687565.2 Craspedacusta sowerbii
ATTTTGGCGATCTACTGGGCGTAAAAGATTTTAAGTATTCGACAGGTTGGCTAGCAAATTTCAAATCACGCTACGGCATTTCCATGAGGGCAATTTGTGGTGAAAGTGAGGGTGTAGACCCAGTTACAGTAGTTGTTGGCCGTTACGAAATGCGCCAGATACTCAGCCAGTACAGCATATTTTTATTTTCTACCGTTTTACTGCACATATTTGCACACCCTGCACCAGATTAGTCTCTTTTTGTTAATCCGCCAAATTTGTTAATCCGCCAAATTTTACGCGCACGAATTGTGGCGGATTTACGCGAGTGCACATGTGTAACATTATGCTTGATGTTATTGTTTCCTTACATTTTAGTCTTTGCTATTGGTATTGAACCTTTTGATACGTCATAAGTTCGAGTTCCTTACTTAAATGAGTAGATTCGGAAAAAATTTCAAATGGAGGAGGAAGTCCCTTATGGTGCGAATCATGGATAAATAAGCTTAAATTCAATGTAATTACGTCTTGGAATTTCAATACATCAGAATGCAAGAACAAGACTATGGCCTATTATGATTTTTAAAAACTTTGCTATTCTTCTGTTTGTTAGTTTAGATATTCGTTTGATTTCTTTTTTTTTTTTTTTTTTTTTTGTTTTCTTTCCTGGCCTTCTACAGGGTAAGCCCCAGCCAAGCAACAGTAGGTCGTTTGGGGTGGAATAATTAGTAAAGGGATGTCAAATCCTATTCGCTTTCAACAGTTTATAGAAAGCTCAGCTAAGTGAATGCGGCAGAATAGTTTTGGGCCCAATAGAGCACCTAGATACTTAACTTTATTAGAAGGAAGTATTATTTTTTGCTGTGATTTTTAACGGTAATCTTATGATGTAGCGCTTGTTTTTAAGCCGAAGCAAAGCAATTCAGTTTTAATTGGATTCAACATCGTACTGTTAGTACAAAACCAATGCCAAGCTGTTAATAGGTCACGAAACATTTATGTTTGCAAATTTTTGGTATACTTGAATGTCGCCCGGTAAACCCGCTTGGAATCTCTCGCAAAAGCGAACTGACTTAAACAATGAAACTGTCTTTCTATCGTCTTGTATATTTACACTGTTGTCGGTTTAAATATACGACCGACAGCGGTTCTTGCTACTTGAGGTTTCTGGTCTGCCTCCTCGCCTCACTCGCTGTCTTTTATTTACGAATTACATGGACAGTTTCATAGCCTTTCATCATGAATGTCCGGTTCTGCAACGCTTCCCTCGCTTACAGGTATTCCAGTTATGCAAGGGTATTAAATACATACTTCAGGCTATTTAATTAGAGGGACAGGATAGTCAATGCAATCGTAGCTTTCTTCTTTAATTGTGAGTTCTCGATGATGACGCTCGTCTTTAGAGTGTGCGGATTGGTACGACATTCTTTGAGCATGAGTTAAAGCATGGCGGGCTGCACAAACTTGCGTTTTCGCCCGCCCACACTTGGCTCCGACCTCTGCGTTGCGGGTCCTGCACTCTTCCTCTGGGTAGCAGTACGAACTACAGTCGGTCGTGTATTTAAACCGACAACACTGCAAATATACAAGACGATAAAAAGACTGTCTCATTGTTGATGTCAGTTCTCGGCAGCGAGAGATTCCAAGCGGGTTTACTGGGTGACATCATCAAACGACCTTATGAATTTCTGGCTGACGTTATCTAATTTGAAGTATTGTTGCTTAGTATACTCACCATACTCAAATGAAAGACAGCTACCGTGCCATGTGCAATACACCAAACGCTGGCGTTCTTTCGCGGAAAAATAAAGAACGCCTTTTAGTCAAGAATATCGGAACGATAGCATAATGCAAACAAATAGTAGTAGAACCACAAATGACCCGAAGTTATAAGTAGTCTCGTCACCCTGTAGTAAGCAGCTTTATAAAATATAACCACATCGGCTAATTGCTTGCAAGTCTCAATAATGGAAGATATTGAAAAAGCAAAGAACTCAAAAGAAGCGAGATAACAAACTTAATCTTTCAGTCAACAATCCCTTAGCAAACATATCAAATAAATGGAATAGTCGCAAAGCTCATCTAACATACAAACGCGTCGCCAAATCAAAACAAATAAAAGTAAATTAGAGAATAATAATAATGAAAACACACACTAAGCGTGTTTAGCCAGCAATAGTGTCTTGAGTACACGGTCAATTAGAGTCTTAATTAATCCATCCTTATAAGAGTAGGCACAAAAACTGTCAAAATTCAGCAAAAGTCCTGTAACAGTGTTCTTGCGGAAGATAAAAGAGATAAATAAACAGAAATCTTCTTACTTTTGCTGATCTTTAACAGTTTTTGTGTCTACACTTATAACGTTGGATTAATTAAGATTCTCATTGACCATGTATTCAAAATTAACAATTCATGGCCCGGATTTCATGTCAATAGACGTTTCATTTCTTTTTGGAAAGTCGCTTGGAAGTAGTGAATTTAACATTCATCTCGGAAAAAAAGGTTGTATGGAGATGCACCTTGGAACTTTATACTTTTAGTTCCATATACTTCTGTTCATCTTGATGGTATCATAAGTTTTAGGCAATTCTTCACCCGAGTTGAGAGACTTGTCATGCATAAGGAGGCATAGTTTAAGTTGAATGACGAAAGTATTTTTAATCGTGAAAACAGTGCAGACGTTGGCTCTTTAAAATCAGAGAACGAAATGATTCTTATCTCGTGTTGCTGAAGTTTTGAGATTCGTTTTAGATTTTGTTTGTCGGAGAGACCCTAGACGAGACACCTGTAGTTAATGTGGATGTCATAGTGTCGTATTTTGGCTAAAAGACCGTTAGCACGTGAAAGTTCGTGAGAGTTCCGCAAGATGGGTTCTGCAGGACGATGAGGATCCAATAAAACACTCAAATAGTTAGCTTGAGTGGACCGAAAGGCTAGTTTATTATCAATTTTGATAGAGAGCTCAAAATCAATGTTCTTGGTTTTCTTTGGGCGAAAGATAAAGGCTTCTGTCTTACCCGCACTAAGACATGGACGATTGGGTACATAGCCAGTCAAATACTTGTGGGATCTCTCGCGATAAAAATACCCTCCTTTATTTAGCGGCCTATTATTAAGTAGTGCAACCGTATCATCCGGGAAGTGCTGTGCAAGGCCTGCCGAGAGACGATTTCTAAAATCTTTAATATAAATCAGTAAAGGCAGAGGGCTTGAGGTGGATCCTTGAGGCACCCCAAAGTCTATGCTACATTTTCGGAGTTTTAAATTGCTACTAACTGCCTTCTTTCACTTAAATACGACCTAAACGAGTTTAGGGTGAGACTGTGAATGCCGTATATTTCAAGTTTACACAAGAGAATGTGTTGATTGTCGGTATCAAAGGCTTTACGTAAGTCAATCAATAACCCACAACCGAATTCACCACGTTCTAGTGTGTCCTGTAAATTGTTGACTAAGGTAAAAAGTGCATGGTCAGGCGAATAATTCTTCTGAAAACTGAATAAGGATTCATGAATTAGTTCGAATCGTTCACAAAACTCATATAGGCGGGTATACATTGCCTTTTATAAATCTTTGCAAACATTAGATAGTGCAGAGATAGGTCTGAAATTACTGCAATATCGGGAGGGCCAGACTTACAAACTGGCGTTACTTTCGCTAATTTTACGGATTCAGGGAATGTGCCTTCTCTGAAAGATTCTTTTATTTTAAACGAAATCGGTACACAGAGCAGGGACGAACCTATTTTAACTAAACGAGTAGCAATACTGAAATGGTATCAGGCCTAGAACAGATTCACGAGGCGCAAAGTAGTCAAAGTCATCGAGCTTAGAGTTTTCTCGGTTAACAGCGCTGAATTGCTTACTTCTATGCAAGTATGATAAAACCCTTTCTGGCAGACACCACAAATACCATAAACATCAAGTTTTTCTATTAGATGCTTTGACTCACGGCACGAAAGCATTTTTGAAAATCTGGGAATAAGCCACCTGCCTCTTAGTTGGCATCTAGATATCGTGTACTCACGATGTATAATTTACTAAAGCGTGATTTGTGAGTGTTGCTTCGAAAACCGAATCGAAGGTGGCATATGAATTGCAATCGTTCAAGGTATTTATATACTCGCATATACATAGCTTTCTCAAGAACCTTGTATAAGAATGAAAGAAGATATGTTGGGTGATGGCTTTTACGTAGCTCCTTCGCTCCCGATTTTGTAAACAGCATCATTCTAGCAACTTTAAGAATTAATAATTATATTTGATTAATATGACAGCGGTTCCGCAGAAGATGATGGATAACGACTTACTTGGAATGCTGCAAGGCGCAGCGCGAAAGGGCTTTATCATGCCAATCACTTCAGTAGGGTCAGTGATTTTCAATAAGACTATTCAAAACACTAGGTTGCAAGTATGTTCTAAAACTATTTGGCGATTTATCAACTCCTCCATCACGAACCTTGTCAACGGAGGAAAAGTTTCTTTGAAAGCCTTACTGCTGTGTTCCGGCGTTTTTTTACTACGTTATTGTCGCGGTCCGTTAAGAACGTAGATGAGCTTTATTCTTTTCGCTCAGTTACATAATTGATTAGGTGCCATTACAGTTTTTGTTACACTGGTTTTATTCCGCAGAAACTTATTTGTGTAAAATAAAATGTTTACTGCTCTTTTCACATTTTAACGATATAGTTGCTCCGTTTTCTAGCTTACGAAAGCCTCATTTCTACAATCTGACCCATTATCTGATCAATCAAATGAGATCCATCTGCTTTTTTAATGTTCTTAATGAGTTTTACTTTGACGACTTGTTTGATATCTAAGGTTATCAACAGCTTTTGTCGAAAACAAGGATTTCCAGTTAATGCTGGCAAAAACGTCATAAAGTTTTATACTTCTGTCCATAAGCCGGTAGTTGTTAAGAATTTTTTCGTTTCAAATTTTAATTAGTACAAACTGCAAACGGAGCAAAGTGATTAGATATTGAACATGTCTAGTTTTCGCTGGTTGTGTCGTATTTACCATTGTTGGTAAAGATGTTTTCCATTAGGATTTGTTATTGCAAAGTCACTCGACTGGGGATGGAACATTAGGGGTTTAAGTCTAAATGAGGCTTCTAATCATGTAGGTCGATTTATAAGTTTCCCATTATCTTCACTAGCTTATCTCCCTATGCATACAACTGAATGACTTTAAGCAAGCACTCACCCTCAAACTTTGCAGAGGAGACTTCGCTGGGGCGTGTATACATACATCCACAAATAATTTTTTCCCTTCATGTTTGAGGTATCTCAACGAATATTGACAGGTCCATTCTCTATCTGGAAGAAAGATCCGCTCGAACTTTATTGTTATCAGCAAGTAAGCCTTGTGTATACAGGCCAGGTCCAGCCGCATGGCCGAGTGTTCTTGTGTGAACAAAGTTGTAGTCATCAATTAACTTCGAAGACCTAACATCAGCCAAATATGTCAATCGAGTCTTAGTCTACAATTTTAAACTCATACTGAAATTAAAGTCAATACAACACTACAACACTAAAACAAGTTCTTCAAAGTTCTTCATTAGCGACAGTGTTTATATGGAACATACCGAAAGTGGAGACATTTTAGAAGAGTTTTTATTGAAATTAAGTTCCTAAGCATTGACCTAATGACCAGGCAGTCTATATGGAAGGGACTACATGCAGTATTTGGGTAACAGGCTTAGGTTGAGTTTCCTGGGTTCTATAGGTGGTCCATGGCCTCATTTTGTTAGGATAGGTCTAGGGTCATTATTCGATAAAATAGCCGATCGAGACTATGTGTTAATCATCGCCTTTGGCTTGCTACAACTTTTCAGCCGCTCGGTTTCCTCACAAGAAATCGTTCGTCTTGATTGTTGGAGCAATGGAACCAGCACCATTTTGCAAAAAAAAACTTACCATTGATCCTGATTTCCTTCTTGATTTTGATTAACTTGTAGACCTTGTTCCGAAGGAAGTTCCAAAGGAAGTTGAGAACCCTGGGTCACCATATCGAAAGAGATAGCTTCCCATCGAAACTGACTTTAATTATGCTTGCGTAGTGTAGATGATTGCCGTGGCCGTAGCTAATTATGTTTGTGTGGGGACTTAATTAAATGGCGTAGGGTGCTTGCCGATAGACAAACTAGTTAATTATGCATTGAACAATATATAGAAACTAGCCCTGTTTTATCTACGAAACTATTTACGTTTATAGAAGTTTTTATGATCTTTGTGGGTGTTGGAAATTTTGTATATATTCGGAAGATTGTTGGCAATAAATCAGTGTAAAGGTTCAAGTGAACCGAAGCGGCTGTAAAGTGGTTTCTCTACTCCCTCTCGCCTCCCTAACACCAGTTTTGTTGTTTTATGATCACTCGGTTTGCTTATTTCTCTTTGAGATCGAATTCTGGTTTTTTTTTCTGCTGTATAAGAAGAAATATTTTATTTCGTTTTGTTTTTGAACAGCCGTCTCCATTGCACCATATATATAGCCGACGATAGACGACATCATAGCCGACGATATACGACATTATAGCTGACGTATTAAAGTGCCGCATTAGTGTACGTCGCCTGTTTGCTCTGGTTCTGTAAGTTGTAAGTTAAGTTTGAGAACACTCTGGCGTATGTATATGCACTGTACGGTCTTGTGCTTGCTTAAGGTTTGAACGCGACGATACTTAGCAGACAAGCAGAGCTGGCCTCTCTTCAAAAGGAGCTTGCTGAACTGAGTGACTTCAAGGTAGGAATTCTTTTTTTCCAGTCGGGTATTTTGAATTGTTGGTCCTCGTCGTTTGGAAGCATGTCCGCCGGGTCGCGTAACAGTCACTCGGCTATAAGATACATTCATTAGGGTATCTAGATTGGAGTAAAGTTATGCAGACTCCTGTCGCTTTATGCGTAAAACAATGCTGAACATGCCCATGTTTGTTATGTAGTCAGAGTTCATTGTCGCAGAGTTCTTATCAGGTGACTCGTCCTCGGAGTTGGTGGTTGGTGGTCTGCCTTCCTCTGCTGCGACCCAGCTTCGATTCCCATGCAAGTCACAGATGTGCAAAACATGTTCCGGTTCGCAGGGGCGAATTTTCAATTGCTGCTCACTCTTCTTTGACGTGTGCAGCAAGCCATGTGCATATATGATTGCGCAGCGATCTCATCTGATGTTTCTTACGATGGCCAGGCTACAACCACGTGACACGTCCTGATTTGTGCTTGCGGTGGAAAACATCACGTGTGGGCTGCATTAAAGCTTATCCCCGATCCCATTTTAACGCCTGCTTTTCAGCTTATTCAAGCTGAACTGACTCCGAATTAACGTGCAGCCTGGTCTGAAATGAAGTCTGCCTCCTTGCCATTAACTAAACGGAGTGCACATAGGGTTTAGGTACACTGGATCTGATGGGGCTGTTGTTGTTGCCTTCTTCGGAAAGTTGAACAAAAGACTTATCTTTCAAGAGTTCAGTCTGATAATAGGCCTTCATTTGGTTTATTCTTGCTCTTCGTGTTGTTTTTATTTTGTTAAGTTTCGAGTTTTTGCTCAGAGACTTCTTTCGCTTCTACGCAGTGCTTTTTGGTTGGGGTTATGAACCTGCTGAGTACCTATCTAACATAGTCAAGGTAAGCATAAGATGTCTGGCAGATCATATGCGATCTTGATTACAGTTTTTCCATGGACAGGCTAAGACCATGTACATGTATATATGCACGCTAGAGATACTGGGGCGAAATATAGATAACTGCTCCTTCTCACCACTCATGATCCACTTGATTTATCGAGGCCTATGCTACAGATAGATATTTTGGAAGTGCGATTTGCCCCAGCGCACAGAGTACTTTGGGTGGCAATTTGGTTTTGAAGATTGATGCGTGAAGGTCTTGACATTTCGCGACTACCTCAGTCTATAGGATTGCGTTCTGTCAAGTCCTAGTAACTAGTTCATGTAACATTAGATCCGCATGCTGTAGACAAAAACTGCTATGGGTAGTTTTGTAAGTGTATGTTTGGCCACTCTCTTATCACTTCCAAGTCAATTATAATATGGCAGTATGAAAAAGCTGTTTTATCTTCCTGTTGCGCAGTGGATCGTCACTAAACTTGAACAGTGAAGTCAGAATTCTTTGTGCGTTTACACCAAGTTGATAAGTAGTTATCGAGTAAAATGCCAGTTAGTCCGCGCTGTCAATCTGGCTTCAGAGGAGTGGCTCACAAGAAAGCCTCTAGTTTTAATTGGCGCTTTACGATTTCAGGGCATGTGGAGTATGTTGTCTCAAAAAAAAAATATAAATTCAAAGTGCGGAAGGTTGGAATCTTCATCAAAATATGTGAAAAGGTTACAGTAAAGAATAAAGGTCTCTAACTCAACTCAAAATTCGATAAGGTATTGCTGTTTCTTTATTCTTATCGCGTAAAGCGCAGGAGCCATGTTTCTCTGCCGGCGCATTGCCTTTGCAGGTGTTGCAGTCGGAGCAGCAGGCGGAAATTGCTGGACTCGAGAAGCAGGTCGCCGAAATGCGGGTCAAGCACAACGAGGCCGTCCAGCAGTTGAAAGCACGGTTTCTTCAAGAAAAAAAGCGATTTCAAGCCGACTCGGACAACCATTTGATGAACCTGCGTCGTGCAGCCAAGAAGGTGAGCTTTGCCTTGTCATGTGTGGACTTTTCGTGGACTGCATCTATTAAATGTCTTGCATAATCATAAAGGTCCTTGTTTTCCGTAAGTTTTTGTCGAGTTCGATGTTATTCAGACTGTCTAAGATGATCAGAGACTTACATAGTGGATTAGCTATCGGCTCCTGCATCCACCCTTCGGCTTCGCTACTCTTCGCAGCTAAGAAGCTAGATAGCTTTTCTTGGCGTTTGTACATGTAAATAGCGTTTATTCTTGCTACGGTCTAGGAATAGAGTTCCGTTTATCTATGATCGTTCTGATCAAGGCTCTATTCATCCGCACGCCAAAGAAAGCGCGATTACGATGGAACTTATAAGTTCAAGAGCGTCACGTTTTCTTGCTTCTACGTGCGAATCGAGTAGCCTTAGGCTTAACTTCAGACGTTTGACGTGTCCGACATAACCTAGATGCGATGTGGGCTTCCCGGCTCCAGTCACACTGTGCCCTCTGCCTCGCAAATGCAAGTTCCTCCTTGCCCCAGCAATAGGATTTCAGTGACGTTCTAACAAGATACTGCACATCTTCTTATTCAATACGATAATGCTAGTTTAATTGATACCAGCATCCTCATCTCGTTTTGTAATTTTATTGCATTTCACTTTTGTCTCGTAGCTTGGGGATTCACGGTATGTATTGACTACAGTTAATTAGTAATAAACAGTCGTTGTTGATTACGCATTATCGTAACATGGATCGGCTTCGCCGTTCTGAAACCAGGAACATGTTCCATCATCCTCTGCGTTTTTCTTGGAATCCAAGAAATTCCATTTCCTCGTTGCAGGAAGCCAAGAGTTGCCTGAAGCAGCACTCGCAACAGATCCGTATAGAGAACCGCGCACTACGGAAGGAGCTTCTCGAGTTGATCCAGAAAACTCGATCCCTCCACAATCACAAGATCGAGTTGCAAGAACAGCACAAGGTTCTACTTCGTGAACGCGAGTATGCGGAGAAGTTTCAGGTCTTGCGTGGAATCAGGAACAGAAAGGTGAATGAAGACTTTGGTTTGAAGCAAGGACCGGCCTCTGACTCGTAGCCTTTCAAAAATTTGCAAAGCGTCTTGTTTTATATGCGACCGTCGTAGATGCTGTTTAAGTCGTTGTTTCTATCACGATTGAAAAGATAGATACGCTTTCCTCTAAGAGGTGTGGCGCTATCAGGATGTGGTAAGGAATTTGGTTAGACTTTGGGAGCATGACTTGTATGTATGAGCATGGGTGGTGGAAGTATCCAGTGTTAACAGGCAACTTATCGACGACCTGTTGCTCGCTGCTCGCTTTTAGTGTGAGCTATGCGGTTGATGTTAGCAAGGTCGATGGTTAATGACGTTTGATATGACCAACCTTTGCCTTCATCCTTTCTCGGGCTTAGATATAAGCTTTGAAGCTTAGCTTCCTTGTCTGATTGTTCATACATCAAAATTAAGTACGGATGTTATGTCTTCCATTTATTTCATGCGTACGATTTTTGGAGAGTTAATGCGGATTTTGGCGGACTCCATCTAGAGGTACATAAGCTCGAACGTGCTCTCGTATTGCATATACTGCAGTCTCCTTCAATTTCGTCTCCCAAAAATTTGCGACATTTGATGCTCTATAAACGTTTGATGTTGGCAATACTAAAAGTTTGATGCCAATCTACATAGCCTATATTGTTGGGGTTTTCTTCGCACGTTTTTCTTTTCGTTTTGTTTGACTGGCGAAGTTGCGGTTGGCTAGCAGCGAATGAAGTTCACTAATGTACGCCTACCAGTTAGAGGCGTCATTCGAAGCTGTTATCTGATAGACGTGTGTAAGTCGCTGTCATACGACCTTCATTTTAAAGAGAGTCTACTTTCTTACCTCCCAACTGATTATTCGTCTCCTACCAGCGCCTGCACCTATGGCAAAAGAACTCCGTAGACTTATTTGGCAGTCTAAAGTTTTTCTGAATCCAAAACCGACAGTGGGGTAGCCTATGCCACTGCATCTATTTAGCCGTCATAAAATGTGGTGCTAAATGAGCGCCTCTCCATGGCCAACTTTGCCTACATCACCGGGAGCTATCGAGTGAATTCAAGAGCTACTCATCAGAGGAATCTAAAACTTCTCTGAAGGCTACATCAAGACCTACTCATCCAGAGGAACGGAAAACTTATCTGAAGGCTAGATCGGGAGCTACCCATCCAGAGGTCTGTAAAACGTATTTGAGGACTACATCGAGAGGTACTCACCCAGTGGCCTGGAAAACGTGTCTGCAGGCTAAATAGAGAGCTACTCATCCAGAGGAATGAAAAAACTATCTGAAGGCTAGATCGAGAGCTGCTCATCCATAGGAATGGAAAACTTATCTGAAGACTTCCGACTTAAACTGCCGCCTCTGCCTGAAACTTGGGACCCAATTTAATTACTTCTCAAAATACGAAGATTTTCGTCAGATAATGCAGAACGGCAGCAATTAGTCGACTTCCGACTCCTATTACAACCACCTGGGAAC
>QQSS02215338.1:0-11116 GCA_003687565.2 Craspedacusta sowerbii
ATGTATGTATGTATGTATGTATGTATGTATGTATGTATGTATGTATGTATGTATGTATGTATGTATGTGTGTATGTTGTATTTATGTACCACTCTATGTAGGTATGTATATGTATAAATCTTTTCGTTACAGGTTCCAATCGCAAGTTCCGTAAGCTTTGCCAGCGCCTACAGTCGGCTCTTGTGCAGCGAATCAGGCATCGCAGTGAAAAAATGACCGATGAATCGCTGTCGTCGGAGCTGGACAGGTTCCTATTGCATGAGCCTTCCGCACACAGCAGCGTGGTACACCCCAACGGTAAGGTTGTTGGGAACGGGCACGTGGTGGATGTGAGACCAGGCGCTGGGTATGACCCAGGTTCGTCTGCAGGGAGCTGGAGCGCTGGGACTACTTTGTACGACGAGCGTGGCTCTTTCAACATGATGTTATGAGAGACCGCGTTTGTTCCTTGTTCTTGGCGCCAATTTGATTCCTGATCATGCCCACTGCGACGTTCTCTTTTGCAGCAGGCCATTTTTCTATGTTGGGCACAAGTTTGTGCTTTTTCTTATAAATAGGCATGGCTTGTTGGAATCCGTGTCGGTCGCATGATGCATACACTAGGCTATCAATTTTCTTGATAAAGTCCTTGACCCTTAGTTTTGTGGCAATTTTGCGCCCGTGATTCTTAAGTCGTGCGTTTGAATGATGAACTTGGAGACTTGCACGTCAACGAAGGAGTGGAGTTTTCTTCGAGCCTTGGAGTCAGACTGAAGTTGTTAACCGTGTTTGAGAGGAAGTTACCTGGTAGCTTATACCCTGAACTATTCAACCCACGTTCTGTGGGGCGCTATGAGCGCTATGTAGCTTAAGTTGAAAATTCTGCTGTTTTTTATTTTTATTTTATCGTTCTTTGAACCGTATGTTTCTCGGAACTTCATATCGCTTGGCTATTAGCCGTTTTGTTGTAAGCGCCGCTCAAGTGGGTCTATAACAACGGTGTCAATATTGGCATCATTATCGGTTCGCTATCTGTATCATTCCCGGTATCAGGGGTTTGATATCGTCTTCGCTATCGGTATCATTTCTGGTATCTGGGGCTTTTTTACGCTGGGGGTGCCAACGTGCGAGAAAAGCTTTTTATTTTATTTTTCATCAGAGTCAGAGAATTACACGGCAGAGATTAACGTATAACAATTTATGCTGGTTTAAAATTTTTAAAGTAGATCGTACGATGATAGCTTATTTTTGTCTGATCAATATGGCTTTTGAAATTTGTCCGAAATTAGTGGAGTGTTGCTAAAATAATCTAAGTGGTGATCGCTTCGTTCTGAGCTCACGAAGGTGATTATGTCTATTATTGATTTTGGTTTAAAATTATTCACGCTCATACAGTGTGCTTGTTCTCGACGAGGTGGGATGTGAAAGCGATTGTGTTCATTGTCAGGCAGTATTCTGGAATTTTTAAAAGCGTTTTGGGGCGTTAATGCACGATTTTACGTAGATCTTATTGTTTGCCTTGTCATAATCGTATGAAGATTATACGAGTATTTGGCGGTGGGTGCATCTTAGTGGCTCGGCATGTTGTCTGTGCAGACATGTGGAAGACGTTCGGTTATTGGTGTAGATATGAGACATCAGTCGATTCATCCTTCACGTTCTGTATGCGCTCGCTGCGAAAGATCGTAAGTGGTGTTTAACTGTGATCCAGTCTTGCCAAAGCCCGTCCACATTTCGTGTTTACTCGTATCCTCGACTTGCTATTGGTGGTTGCGTTTGTTCTGGAGAAAATTACACTCGCCAAAGTTTGCTTGATCAAGAGCTTTGCGAAATCTGTCTGGTAGCTTGTAATTCTTGGGACCTAGCAGTGCCTCTTCCAAATTTCGTAGTTAGTCGTGGTCTTGCCTAGTTAATCCTATTGGAATCTTTAAGTTCGTCGGTTTGTACGTGTGGTAGGCTTGCAGTGTTTGGAACCTAACATGCATCTGTTAGAATTATGGCATATCTGTTATTGTTTGTGACTTAAGCAAGATTCTAGCTTAGTTTCCAAGGCCATGGGTGAAATTTTAAATCTTCGTGCCTTAATGCGCAAAAAAAAAATTGCTTTTGAGTAGCAGATTTAGCATTAAGACTTTGAGTTACGCTTTATTTTAAGTTAAGCAGAGTTTTTACTTGAACGAAGATTAAAAGAGTCCCTTGTAGTTAAAGAAGAAATATGTCTTCCATATTGTGTGACATGCCTTCTAATATTCGATTTTACTCGTCTTCTGAGACTGAATCTGCTTCGCTTCGATTTTGGTGTTGGTCTTATGCGTGGTTTTTCCTTAATTTTCTTTTAGGGATGGAGCTTAACTCAGTCAGAAAGGGTAGAAAGAGCTTCTATAAGATTGAGAGAAAATTTTTGTCACCCATCTGCGTCCCCATCTTTCAGCATCTCCGTCTGTCTGTCTCACTCTTTATAATTCTCTCTCTCTCTCTCATTCTCCCTTCCTCTCGATTTCTCTCATTCCCATCGGTCGAACCGTATGGCGTATACTGTGAGAGGGCACTGTATACATGACTCCAGCCGTTCTATGGTCTTTATGGTCAGTCTCTTGGTTGTATGAGTGTGTAGGGTCACTACACACAGTCCCACTGGTTCCTGGTCAAAGTCTCATGAGACTACCATAGTGCCTATAGTGCTATATAGTGATTCCTATGAGAAAATGAGTGTTCCCAGTACGATTACTAGAGGTGTCAGAGGTACCAGGCGGTCATTTGGTGAGTGTGTGGGCTTGCTCTACACATTGCTACAGGTTATGCGAAAGGAACGCTTGTGGTAAAATAATTCCTTGTTACACGTAGATGCAGTGCGTGCATTCGTAATTCCCAATTCATGTAAGGATAATGCTTGAGCTGGAGCCCCTTGCTGACTAAATATCCCTGTAAAATCCACAGTGTAAGCGAGAGGTCGTTTTAGTCCTTGGCATGCGCAAAAGTTCCACTTCTACTGTTGCCGTACTGAGTTATTGCGAGGTGATGGGCCCATTCAGTACCTTTGTAAACAGCCATCCCGCTATACACGTCGTGTGTATTTAAGTCCTTTGAGCCTCAGATTACTTATGTTTGGGGTGTTTGGCAATGGCGGCAAGTTAAGCTAGAAACTCTGCCCCATATGTTAAGTGCTGCTACGGGTTGTACAAACCGCTGCATAATTATGGAATCGCAAAATTATAAAAAGATGGCGACATCTCTTAGCAGACTGACGACCAGTACTTGGCACAGGTTGGGAGACCTTGGTCCCATATTGATTTCATGACCAGCGACTGGGTCGTTATTATTGCAAGAAAGCTAATCTCGGAACTTTTGCGAATGTCTTTCATAACTTCTTTGGCCGATATATAGCTAAGCGGGTGGATGTTCTTGCCATAGCTCGTGCTTTTGTTAAAGCGAAGAGATGTCTGCATTCTTGGATAGTTATGACACTTAAGATATGTCACTCAGGTCCTATGACCAGGGTTTCTCCTGTCTCTCCAAGCCTTCCCCCGCTGGTCCGATCGGTTGATTCGGGTGCCATGCAACCTTTTCTTGGATTCTGATGCCTGTCCTTGTCTATCACGGATACCACAACAGCATCAAGATTACGCGAACTTGTAGAGTTACACGAAAGTGCTCGCTGATGAAAGTATTCGCTGCATCAGAGCGCACAATTCTGTGCAAGATAGGCAGTAAAGCCATAACCATCATCGCCTGACAGAAGATTACTTCAAGAAGTCGAGTTAGGAAAGTTCAGTTTGCAAAGCTGCTTATGAGCCGTTCTCCTGAATGGCCCGTGCTAACTCCCGGAAACGTTACCAGTACACGGGTAATGGCGATCTCATATTTGACATTGAGGATCGTAGAAGGCAGTCTACTTGAAGACAACTAAAAGGCAGGGTATAGGCTACTGAAACAGCATCTTCGCTGGAAAGCGTTGGCATGAGATTTCCTAGCGGGAAATGCCGTTAGCTTTCTCGAATTTGTGTTGATCTAATGGTTAGGATTATGTGTGTGTGTGTGTGTGTGTGTGTGTGTGTGTGTGTGTGTGTGTGTTTGTGTGCTTTTAGTTGGCCAATTATGAGCCGATGGACATTTCGAATCAATCTTACTTGAGAAACGGGTATGGTATCGTAAGACTTCACAAGAATGTTAAGTGCGTAAGCTGGAGCGCACGTACTTTCATACAGATCGTGAGCTAAGGTACGTTCTTGCACTTCGGTGTTTTCAAGTTGAAAGAAATAAACAGACGTGAATGTGAGCACCTGCAAACAATGCTACGCAGTTTCAGCTGAAAGCCAACAAGCGAAATGCGCCCCGAGAGATGGCAATGACAAACATTTATATGCAATATTTAGTATATATCGTTTAACGACCTAGCGACGCCTACTCATATGGGCTTCACGTGGACATGAATGGCTGTTGACGATGAGGATGAGGGACAGGAAAGAACATGGATAGTGTGCAAGCAGTATTCGTAGTGATCTGTTTTCTCTCAGCGACCTTTAGCAGTTGTGAGTGCCGTATCGCCCTAATCTTGAAATTCACATCAACGTATAGTTTTTCTCGCATCATATGCCGACACAGAGTAGAGTTCATGTGGTAATGTAGGCCTCGCTCATGATTAAAGTTACTTGTCGCGCTAAAAACTGACTTAAGATAAAGTACGAGGTATATATTAAACATATAGGCCTTGTACTTCTTGATTAGGCGCTTTGAAGCTGTGCCTTGGCTCTTATAGGTAACGGTGCACATTTTAGAAGGATATTCCAGACCTTGCAAAACTTGCGGTTTTATTGATTTTTGCAACCTGTTTGCACACAACATTAGAGTACTGATTCCGCGATTTTTGTTAATATAATAATTGTTTATTCTAGACCTTAAAAACGTGCGATTAATTGCTTTTTATGACCAGCTTTTTAATTAATATCAAAACACTGTAGAACCTCGTAGATCAGAAAATGCTCAGTTCTCACAACCATTTTTTTATTAAAAATCAAAACACTCTAGAACTCACAACTTAGAAATTACTTGAGTTTATAACCTGCCTATTAATTAAGACAACAACGCTCTAGAATTCAGAGTTAAGAGATTGCTTGATTCTTACAACCAGTCTGTGCTTAAGATCAAAACACTCAAAGCCCAAAACCCAATACCCACAATTCTTTTCATAATTGTCCTTGAAATAAGAATAAATCAAATGGTCACTTCTGTCCAGATTTCAGACGAGAATCGTATGCACCAGCCTTCATGAGAACATAATGGAGTTTTCAAAAAAGCATATTGTAGACGAGAATTAAATGCACTTCGCGTCAGAGACTGTCAGCCGTATCTCTCAGGCTTTGCGATTTTAAAACACTAATTTTATCAATCCCAGGGTTACTCGCACCGCCAATTACGCTTGGGCTGTGATTCAGATCAGTGAGCCAATAAGCCTTGTAAATTCCCAGTTGCATTGGATGCGAATTTTACATCATTTGTTGTTTCACTTATTTCCAGGGTCGGCAGGAGTAAGCCCTTTCCTCACGGATAATGGCTCGCATTGGTTTGAAGAAAAAACAGTAAAGAACCATGCTATCGCTGGAGTCGGTCGGCCTTTTGTGCCGGACAAGAAGTCGCCTTACAAAGTCTATGATGCTGTGGCACAAGCCACGGATCCGTTTACGTTGACACGACCTGCTCAAGACGTGACACTGGACGATGCGGGTAACTATGTCGCAAAACCAGTCAAAGGACCCGACCTCGCTGACTCGGCTTTGAGCAAGGAACTGAACACCGACACGTATTACGGTATTAGCCCTCCGACCAAGCCTCAGCCAAAAAAGTCTTTAGATCTAGTTCAAACGTACGACGGGGGTCAAATCTCCGTGACTGAAACGAACTGGATGCCGCAGCATGACTCGGCGTTGTCAACAAGTTCGAGAGCCGTCAGCGGTGCATTGACAACGTCTGGCAATGACGTTCACGAATACATGAAATTTGAAGAACAGCCTCTACAGCACACAGCCACGTTAACAAACGGAATCATAGATAACGCAAACGGTGCAAGTGATCCAACTCCACAAGACCATCTTGATGGTTTGAGCACGAGTATTGAACCAATGTTAACCGAAAACGCTAAAGCCAGTATTGACCTTGCACAGACTACCGACGGTGGAGAAAAGCCTCCTCCGATACATCTGCATACCGACGGGATTGGTCACGATGGTGACGCCGCAGAGCACACTGAGCTCCAGACAGCTCAGGTGCCAGAAAATGCAGGCCACGAGACTATGACTCCAACCAACAACCTCGCACCAATTCACGTTCAGCTCTCTCCCAGCGAATCTGCAGCCCTTGACTCCCGAATCGCTGGAGGCAATGCCGAAGTCGTTGGCTTTGAAAAGCAGCAAAAAACAATCTCCAAACCTGTAACAGATACGCCATCTAGTGCTGAGCCATCGAAAACTAGCAAGTCCCTTAGTCGACACCATCAGATAACGATTGACACAGACACTGGCGAGATTGTGCATGAAGGAACAGTCACCATAGTCTCAGGAGAAAAACATCCAGCGGTACCAGAAGCAGCTCTGAAAGACATCGCTATAAATTTTGCTACACCTCCAGTTATGCTCCATCAGGAAATGTTGGATGAGTCTGATATGATGCATACTCTTGATGTGAAAGATCCACATGCGAATGACGTCCAGAAATTTGTCAGTAGCCACAGACGCGGCAAAGAGCTCGAATTAGATCACCACCCACAACAGGATGGCGAAGCTTCATCCAATTACAGCAAAGATAAGGATCTCGACGCGGACGAAATCGAAAAAGGAATCGAATTCCACGAAAATGAACTAAAAGCCATGTCTGAAAACCTTGTGAAAGGATTCGAGAGGAGGGAGGAAGGAGGAAGGAATCATAATCAAGAGGGAATAGGAAACTTCCATGATAGTGACCTTCCTGGTCATCAAGAAGAGCCATCCAATAACCAACCGAATGGTGAGCAGAGGCCTAGAGAAACTGAAGAGCACGATGCAGAAACCACTGGTATTCCGAGCGAAGACATGCAAAATTATGGTCACAGAGCCTCTGACAAGGACGATCGTGATGAAGGAGATTCGAGAGAAAAATCTTTTCCAGAATCGCCCGACAACCAGCACCACGGAGTGAAAAGCAGCCACGAAGATGCTGACTATCAGGAGGGAGGCAACGATGGCGAGGCGAGTTTTGACGCTCGCAAAGAAGGCCACGACCGTCAATGGGATATGGATTCAAAAGCCAAGCATCACCACGATGACGAGGGAATAAACCTACCCGAGGGAGACTACCGTAACAAGGGTACGGAGCGAGAAAAAAGACCACAGCACGAAGAATCGAGCGAAGAAGAGGACTCGAATTCTGAACTTACTGGCACTAGCACAGATGAGAAACATGGCCACTATCACAGTGAAAAGCACAAGTCTCCGCCCAGAGAAGATCACGAGTCGCACCATCACAATCGTGACGAATTCCACTTAGCCCATAGTGATGATCGCAATCCGCGCTTGCGCGAAGAGGACGAGCATTCACAACATGCCAAAGATCACGGAAAACATGGAAGTTGGTTCTCCAGAGAAGACGATAGTGGTGCATGGCATTCGAGAGACGAAAATGAGCACGAGATTGACCACGACAATGAGCACGAAAGCTTTCCACAAAACGAGCATGGAAGGGAGAGTGAAGCTGAACACGAAATTGAAAGTGAAAGCGAACGAGCTCCTGAGCCGAAACATGAACACGAAAGTGAAAGCGAAAGCGAACGATATCTTGAGCCAAAACATAATCACGAAAAGGAAAGCGAAAGCGAGCGAGTTCTTGAGTCAAAACATGAGCACGAAAGTGAAAGTGAAAGCGAACAAGGTCCTGAGCCGAAACATGAACACGAAAGTGAAAGCGACAGCCAACGATATCCTGAGCCTAAACATGAGCACGAAAGTGAAAGCGAAAGTGAACAAGCTCTTGAGTCAAAACATGAACACGACAGTGAAAGCGAAAGCGAACGATATCCTGAGCCGAAACATGAGCATGAAAGTGAAAGCGAAAGTGAACAAGCTCTAGAGCCAAAACACGAGCATAAAAGTATGCGCGAGAGAGAAGGCGACGAAATGCAGGAGTATGAACCGAAACGTCACCATGAACATGAAAGTGAAGCTGAAAGTGAAGTTGAGTCTAAAACCGAGAACGAAAGTCAAAGCGAAAAGAAAACTGGGAGCGAGCGTCACCATAGACACGAACACAAAGGTTCGCATGAACGCGAAAACAACGCAGCTCGTGTAAAGGAGGAGCACGGTAATTCCTGGAGTCATCACCATGGAAATGATCGGCATCAACACAGACATGCATACTCAGAAAACCAGGATGATGAGCAAGAGGAAAAGGAATCTGGACACCACCGTTCAACCGAGGAGAGTAAAAACAAAAACGAGGTCCCGGATCTTGATCAAGGATTGCATCCAGAGCCCGAAGCTCCCAGCGACGCATCCGACATTGAATACCGAAGTCGCGGTCCACTCGCTGAAGCTAGAGCGAACGCCAAAGCACCCAACCAGATTCAAAATCCACGGAACTACAGAAAGGCCGTCCTTAAGCAACTGAAACACCAGACAGAAGTCATCGACCCGCCCTACATGCAACACAACGACCCTCATGGCGACGGAATGGGGGTCGGGGTTATCGATGGTCCTGACATAATCGTGAATGGACCTGATGTGGTAGTTGGTGGACATGAAAGCGCAGGCGTGAGCAAGCCCGTAGCATCAGATCAGGCGTCAATGGACACCGTTGGGAAAAGGGAATCAACTTTAAATCGTACCAGCGCAACGCGAATGTTCAACTCTTCCTTGGAACGCAAAGCAATCGTAAACCTCGCTAAGGATATCGCTAGTGACAATATTGTGGAAGAGATTGAGGCTGCCTTGGCGAGGAAACGCATCCACCCTGATGCTACCGCATCAAAGGCTGAAAGAAGAGCTCATCGAAAGCCTACACGTAAACCAACGCATCCAAAAACCGCGCTCCATTCGCCAACCTCATCGTACATCACAGGGATGATACGACACCATCTGACCACGCCACGACACCTAACTCATCCGTTTCGCCATGAAGCAACGGTGAATAAAATTATCTTAGGTGATCATGCAGTTCACTTTGTTGGAGACTTGGTTAATATAAAGCAGAGAGAAAGCAATGACACTGCTGTTCAGGATACGACAGCTAGAGTGCTAGTTTCGCAGGTTGGGAAGCCAGTGGTAGGTGATAGCGCAAGTGGCTCTGCGTCTGTCTCAACGCGAGCTTCTCCCGCTCTACGACCGCTACCAGTCGAACACCAAGAGCTTCTAGCGTCAGAGTCTCCAGGTAGCAGCAATAACGCCGAGGACACGCAACATCGGGAGACCTTAACCAGGTCCTCCACGGATCAGTTCAACGCTCTTCCAAGATTAGCTGACTTGCCCAAGTCAGTTCTCATTTCAACGTTGACTTCGCTTATCGAACAGCATCACAAGAATATAAATAGAGTCAAGAAGGATGAAGGAAACTCAAAGACAGAACAGAACGTGTATGCAAGACAAAAGTTTCCTCAGGACATGCCCGGAGAAACTCGAAGTCCGAAGATCGAGAATTCGAGAGTGCGTGCGGAGCGCCGCGGGGAGCTATCTGACGTCATGAGGCATACAGCTAGTGTGATAAGAGATCGCGCTGACAAAGGTTCAGTACATTTGAGCATAGCATTGCCTACTGTCAATATGGGATACCCGCGCGCAACCCCAACTATGATCCCAAGAACGAGAGAGGCAAGAACCGTTTCATGGAAACGTCAGCCTTCTTTAGACAGATACGAACACGACGAAAATGCTGATGAAGTCGGTCAAAGGCAAGATACCGACTGGATAAGGCTCTCTGCTAAAGCAACATCCGAACATTTACCATTGGTGAATCCACAGCCGTCTCAAGTCAATTCTTCAGAAAGGACGGAGGTAGAGAAAGTATCGCACATGCCTGTCTACCGAAAGTCGGTGAGGAGTGAAGAGAACGCCCATAGAAACAATTACGTTTCCCATCCAGGAGGCGATGAGAGCAACTTCTGGGGCACAGGAAGTCTTCAACATCTTGTCCAATTCGATAATGAAAGTGACGATCAGTATTTTCAGCAGAATGCCACGATACAGTCTGGGACAGTCCGGAAAAGCATTTCCCAGCCGCCATTTCGTCCGGCAATAGTATTAGCGGTAGGAAATTTGACTGACAACCAAGCGGACAAAGTTCAAGACATAGGCGACGAAATCGATGATAGCAAATTTAAAGAACAGATAGGCAATAACAAACGAAGTAAGGGTACGGCTTACGAACAAGAACTGACAGACGAGAGCACAAGTATCGTATCGCCCAGGATACTTCCAGCCCGCAGCAAGATTTCGCGGTTTCGGAAAACTACTTTGGCACTGCCGATAGGTACAAATGCACCAATAATAGATCATATACAAGCGAAGTTCCTAAATCCAGTCCCGAAAGCGCTGAAAAAACAACCAGGCGCAAAAAAATTGCAACGTCATCATCCGCCACTGGGTGTTAGCACAAGGCAGCGAGAAGGACTTCACAAAACATTTCACACTTTCCAGAGTAAAGGCAAAATTTCTGTCACGAGGAACAGCTTCAAGTCACACATGCACCGCGTACATGGTCACTCAGCAGTTCGAGTGCATCGCTCTCCAGATGGACATGAAATACATATCGATGAGTTCGATGACATCCGAGAGGAGTTTCTTAGAGAACTAGTGAACAACGCTGATAAGGCTCGACAACGTAAACGTGTCTTGTCGCTGCGAAGCGTCACTCAACCGAACTTTAGAAGTAACAAAAAACCTGTTAAAAACATTTGGCACTTAAGATGACGCTCTGTGTCGTCCTGGGTCACTAGGTCACACACACAATTTCTACTGACCGACTTTTAGTGTAAATACGCTTTAAAATAATTAGAACATGTTCCTAGGTATCCAAAAATTGCACTTTTAAATATTCTTCGATCCTGACTGTATGTATGTATGTATGTATGTATGTATGTATGTATGTATGTATGTATGTATGTATGTATGTATGTATGTAT
>QQSS02215349.1:0-11114 GCA_003687565.2 Craspedacusta sowerbii
GTATCTTGTAAAACTAACTTAGTTGAGAATGACAAAAGATATTGTCGAAACATGTTCTACAAACTGAAAAGTGTATTTTTTCTGTTGAAAGTTGTAAGTAATTTAATTCTGCTTCGATCATTCGGATATATATATATATATATATATATATATATATATATATTTAAGAGAATGGCATGGTCGCCCAGTGGTCAGTGGCCTTTTCATAGATAACCATTATGCATAAGTGAGAAGCGACGATTTCGTATACTAAGTGGACTTTTCGAGAATGGTGCATATTTTAAGCGCGACTCAGAATGGAAGTAACCACCATTGCTCGGGTGCCGTACCATTGTTTGATGTATGTTTAATTCAAAAACATTTAAAATTCTATGTTTCAGTATCAGGGGTCTTAAGTGAGATAATGTCTCAGCAAGGAAAATAATTGTTACAGCTCTCTTTTGTAGCCTGTGTATCTTTAAGAGTTTGCTTCTGTATGTGCTTGCCCAGACAATATTGGCTAATGAGATATTGGGGTGAACAAAAGCAAAATATAAGCTCCTGGATGCCTCAGCGTTTAAATACTTCCTTGCCTTTGTAATAGCGCCAATACTTTTAGACAATTTTGGTCCATATGCGTTATATGAGCGTTCCAGGTAACGCTATCAGCAAGATGTATTCTAAGAAATCGGGTATCATAGGTTTGCTTGATACAGCAAATTCCTATGATGAGCTTAGGTAAGACAAGTGGCAGTTCATCAATGTCCCTTTCTCTAGCAAAGATCATGTACTTTGTGTTTGCAATATTTAACGATAGCCGATTCGCGTGAAGCCAATTTTGTATATGTGGAAGTTGAGAGTTCATGACAGAAAAAAACTCGGAAATTCGGTCATATCAAAAATAGATTTGTGTCATCTGCAAAACGCCACAAGTGACCGGTAGCAGGCCCGAGGAAGTATTATTTATATCTACATATTGAGTTCTTCCAGAGAGATTACTCATTAGCCATGACACCGAGTCTTGTGAGAGTCCATAATTTGCTAATTTAGCAAGTAGTATTTCATGATCAACTGTATCAAAAGCCTTAGCTAGATCTAAAAATACTCCATTGGTGTACTGTTGACAACAGGTCAACGTTGCTCACCTGGATGTCCCTTGCAATGTCCAGTTGTCTAAGCTTTCTAAGTGTAGCCATACTACTACTACCAGGGCCGTGGCTAGCTAGTCTGAGGCCCCCCCCCCCCAAAAAAAAAAAAAATTATGCGAGGCCCACTCTAGTCTCTGCACTGCCATAACAAATGTTTGGAAATCAGTATTCTTCTTCTTCTCTCTTCTTCTTCGCCATATCTCTGTACAGTTTTTATCGTACATCACTGACGTGTTCTCTTGCATGACTTGACATTAAATGCCATTCTTCTCTCTCTTGCGCAGTTCTCATTATAACCTGCGTCATTACGTCGTATCTTTTCAGTGTGGATGCCGTCCATGTTGTTCTCGGGCGTCCTCTTTTGGCTGTTCCATCTACTCTACAGTGCAGTATACGAACAATATATTGTATGATTTACATGACTTACGTGACTTGCATGGCGTACAAAAGTTAGTTGACAGACCAAGCACAACCGAACAAAGTCTTCAAATAAATGGATTTCTCCTCTTTTTTCGGTGGATGAGTCGTTCAATGATCTCGTTCAAATCAAGTTTACGAGCAACTTTACTTTCAATCGAGATCATAGCCAGAGAGGAGAGTCTATCATCTAACATCGAGGAGCGGTTGAAAGTCTTCGTCAGTTTTAATGTGCTGAAGCTCCTTTCAGCACTAGCGACGGTCGTGGGTGTTGTCAGCAGTTTTCTCAGCGCGACAGCAACATTCGGATACAGCTCCTGCAATTCATTCTTGTAGATGTATTGCAGAAAATCCGTGGGTGTAATGAGCTGCAGGTCGTTGCGAATGATAGAGACGATTCGAGACAACTCCGTATGAAGCTCGTTGCCATCGACATCTCCCATTTTCTGTTGAAAGTGTAAGCAAAAGTTGCAGCAATGCTGCAAAAGTTGATTTTTGTCTTGTAGGTCAATCAGGGAACTCGCACTGCTGAGATAGCCAAAAATGTTAGACCAAATCTTCAGTTGCTGGAAGTAGCTGTCCACCGAGGCTATAGCTTGATCCACGAGTTTCATGAAAAACTCGAACTTAAAACTCTCCTCGGCTGATTGACTACCCACGCCATCAGCTGCTTTGTAGGAAAAATGTTCATGAAGAATGTCAACCGTTACGCTGGGTGATTGCAACAGGTTGCTGGTCTTGTTCACTTGGAAGAGAGTGTCGTTCCATACGACAATGCAAAGAACTTGCATGACTGGCCGTCTAGCCGTCCTTTTTGTCGATGGCATATTGTTCAAGTTGATGGAGAGCATCGATGATATTTTCAATGCAATAGCGAAGGGACTTTACTGAGTCTATACGAGCTTCCCATCGCGTGTCTGATGGTGCCTTCACAGTTATCGGCACATTGTCGGTCATTATCTTCCATCGTGCTGGAGGCGGTTGATTGCACCGAAGAAGGAAATCGCAGGAATTGAAGACTTTGCGCCGTCAGCCAGAGCGAGGATCAAGGAATGAGCAGCACATGGTATATACAACGCCTTTTCGTTTATTTACAGAAGTCGCGCTTGGACACCAGCATTATGACCTTTCATATTAGATCCGTTCTCATAAGCTTGGCCTCGACAGTCTCGGATGTCGACACTGAGAGCATCCAAGTGCGCCAGAAAAGCCTCCAACAAGCCCTTTCCGGTGGTGTCATTCACGTTCAAATACCCGAAATAGGCTTCTCTTACTAGAATGCCCTTTTTTGGAATGCAATCCACATATCGAAGAATCACGGACATTTGCTCCGAATGTAAAAAATCTGGTGTGCCGAAAACTATTTTGAATTTCTCAAACAAGACAGGTTTGTCTCTCGAATTTTCTCTGCCACAAGTTCAATTAATTCATTTTGTATATCATTTAATGAGTACTGATCCTTCATTTTTCGTTTAATTATTTGGTCAGACAACTTCTTCAACACTGGATTATATTTCGCCGGAAGTTCGAAAACTCCCAGGAAATTGCCATTAGATTTGGAGCCAGGCACCTCATGAGATCCTCGGAAAGGAAGGCTTCGTTCAGAGAGTAATATGACAACGTCAAGGAGTCGCTTTAAAACATCTCTCCAGAATTCCCTCTCTTTCTGGTGGTATTCGATCAGGCATATGTCCATTGCACGACGATTGCCGATACATTGACGTAATTCCATATATTTTGACAAACACTTCATGTGGCTGTGCCCGACTTCGTGATCCTTCAGTTATTTTGATAAGCCTTCCCACGTCTTCGTTCCTCGCCTGAGTGGGACATCACTTATACTGAATAGCTTGCAACATACGCAAAAAATGGTGTCCGTGGAGGTTGAATAGTACAACCACATTCGTCGAACTCTCTCACCATTCTGCATCACTCCGTAGAAATGGACGCTGAAGAATCTTTGCTTGCTGTCGTTGTATGGATAGTCCATTTCTTTCTGATTTGGTGCCTCTCTCTGGACAAACTCATAGCGCTGTTTATCGATGACAACATCAGGCCATGCAGCTGGGTCGTCACTGAGAGAGATAAAAATTTCTTCAAAACGGACCTGCTATGTTTCTTCACTATCACGTTCATTCTGCACATGAGCGCTAGGAGGAGCAGCAGTCACAGTTGCTGTCATTTCCACCATATGACCTTCCACAGAAGACGGAACTGCCACTATCGTCACTTTTGCTGGGTTTAACAGACTCTTCCATCAAGTGAAGCGTGTTGGGGCAGATGGGATGCTTTTTGATTGGGTTTGCCCGTAGCTGGTCAAACGTTGGCATAGTTAGCAGCACTTCTTCTTGCCGCTCTTTCCGTTCTTTCATTCTCTTCCTCTTCTTTACACCTGACTCGAATCGCCTTCTATCTCCGCTTATTTCGCCAATTCGCTAGGTCCAGTTGTAGATAAAAGCCAGAGACGTATTTTAAGGGGTACAAACCCAACACAATCGTAGATAACAGATTCGAGCAAAACATCAACCATTAGGTGCAAACAATTACTGAAAATCCAGAATAGTTTTTCGTTCAATATTGATTTGTTATTATTAACATCTACAGCATCTGTGTATGATGCATGACCTACACCGGTTGTATGCGCGTGGTTGTAGTGGTCGTGTGGATGTGTAGATGTGCGCGCGCATATACTAGACTTGCAGTGCATAATATAAATAATTAAATAGTCAAATAACAAGACCTACAGCACACTAGTGACGCATGTCAGTATTGAATATTAAGCCTTCTGCACTCTGCCAATCTGTTCCGTGCATGTGCAGCGGGTAGGTATACCTCCTGTTCAGCACGTATGCACAGTCACTTATCAACCTTAGAGGCCCCTTCAGAGTCTGAGGCCCCCCCGACCGGGGGCGTGGGGGGGTGGTAACCACGGCTCTGACTACTACTACTACTACACTAGTAGTAAAGAAAGCCTTGTTCGTCGTTGCGACTCCGTGGCCGTCCTAATTTTTTTATGCGCACTGAATGACGACATTGTGCTGGGGTTTCCCGCGGGAATATAAGCCAGGTCAGTAAACTTCCTGTTTAGTTCCTGCAAAAGTTTGTGGTTGCTGTGAGAAACATTCTATCTTTCGAGAAAGTATCGCATAACTTCGCGAGAAATGGCGCAGACTGGTCGCGCACCTGTTGATAGGAACTTTTTGTGGAACGCTTTCAGGCAGTAGGTGCTTAGACTTAAATAAAAAAAGATTTTTTGACAGCTTAGAAGTTTATAAAATATCCTGTACTGCGCCGTAAACAAATGTGTATAAGTAGGCATTGTTTACAATAACGCGTTTCCGTTTCAAATTATCAAAAGTTCATTCTCCTGATCAAAGTTAATTACCTATAAAATGTGTCTAGTTACCGGTTTAATAATTCCTATATTTATGCTTTTGACCCTGCTTCTTCTGGCTTCAAATCGGAGTCATAAAATACCTTCCCGCCTAAGAAATTATTCTATTAAAGTATTTGTTTATGCTGGCTATTAGGGATCAGCTTTACAGTGAGATCAAGTTAAAAAGAGATAAAAAGCTATTGAGTCAGTGTTCTGCAAAGTTTCTTTGTATTCTCCTGTTTCAAGAACTAGAAAAAGCCTTGCAAAGAATACTTCACTGAAAAACAATTGCATATTTTTTCAACATCTTTGGAATATGTTTGCACAGCAGGTTTTAGGATTTGTGACATCAGTTTGTGCCTTAGCTGAATATCCTTGTATTTGATTTTTATTGCCCTATTCATTTGGATCTTACCTATGCTGTGCTACTTTTCTTGTTGCTTACCTTATGTGGGAATATTGAAGGTACTTTCTGTTATCAAATGGCTAGCCTTACGTAGGTTTTGTCCCATTTCACACGTCACACAATTTCTGTTATACGTATTTATATGCAGTCATAAGACCAATGCTGGCTTGAAATAGGCATACTAAGTATTGCATAGAGGACAATCTAAAAATATAAACATGGCAATCCTAGCCTGCTGTTATTAACTGAGTGTATGGAGGGTCACATGTGCATCAGTGCCATGTTAGATGCCTAATTACGTGTTTCTGGAGATAGCGCTAATTCCTCATGATGCATTCCATTGCCTGTAACATTTTTCTTGGTGTTTTATACTTCAGGTTTTCATGAAGTGATGCTTAGTTTTATGCAAGATTAAATATGCTCTTTTATGTCCACACATGCATGGGCAATAGGGTGATGACTTTTTGACTCTTTTCTCAAAAATCATTTCCTTTTCACAGATGGATGGACTTTTACCTATTATTAACTAAAATAATATTTATTCAATCAAGATGTCGAAAAAGGTCACACTTTAAGTTTTGGTGTTATGTATGTAATGCCTGTAATGATTTTCTGCATTTCTGACCCTGTTCTCCAAAAGGAAGGAAATTATTATATTGCCACGATCAAATCAAATCCCCTGGTGATTAAAACTGCTGCCTCTACTTCTATTTGCTATTATCCTCTCCTGATTAAAATTTCTTGTCACAATTTATTGTTTTTCAATTGGCATTGTTTCATCCTCCACGGTTGATCTTTATTGCCAGGCAAGGTATGTTGAACGACATAAGCCTGGCTTATCACCTTTGGAATATAAAGGAGGGCGAACAATTCTACGCTAAAAGTGACACCCAGAACATGCAAGATGTATAAATGCGACAAGCCAGATGTGAGTTAAGTCTGTCATTAGTGTATGAGATCTTAAAGAGAAAATTTAGTAGGAGTTATGTTGTTTAACAAGTGCTCTTCTAACACAGAAAAGAACAATGGAACCTGGACAAAGAACTTAGTCCAGTTTCAAGCGTTATCACGAAGAGGCTAGGTGGCAATTTATGATGCATCCTTGAGTGAAGGTTGTTGCATACCACAGAAAAAAAAAGTTCTTGGACGCTTCAAGTTTATTGAGTGCACTGCCAAAGAAGGTAGAGAGAGGATCGATCTAATTGCTGAAGAGATTAAAGCCCTATGGAGCAAAACATTGAACTTCCCACATTTTCTGATTAGGCCATCCGTGCAAAACTAGAAACACTTCTGAAAGGCTATGACCCTTACAGGAAAAACAAAACTTTGATGGCCTTATTGAACTGTTTGACTTTGCCAAGGTTAATGGTGAGTGGATGTGCACGGATGACGAGAATCTTTACAAACTGCAAATTGAGAGCAAAGGCCAGGTTGGTTATTCCACTGGCAACCTGCAAGTGCCAAGATCATCCACCCATCCAAGCAAGAGAAGGCAGTGAAAGTATCAGGGTCAACACCTGCTTCTCAGAGGTCACTGATTGTTCTGAAAGTATTATGGACTCGTCTGACCCAGCAAAGACATTCCTTTGGAATACAAGAATACAGCATCAACAAGCACTAGAAAGGATAACCCAGCAGGGATTGCAATACGCCTTGCTACAAGCTCAAAGCTGTCGTCCCACAAAGCAGCCAAGATATGCCGCCAACTTTCTAGCGAAGGCATTGCTGTCCCAACACCATGCCAGTTAGGGTTCACTAGGCTATCTACACAAAAGCTGCTCGGTTGAAAAGGCACTTTGTGATCACGCTTCATGTGGAGAAGTGGAGCTTACACTTCGACGGAAAACACATTGATGGCTTTGAATATCTGGCTGTGGTCCCCAAGAATCAAGCACGAGAAATTATGTTGACTGCGCTTAGATTAAATCACAGGAAAGCCGAACAATCACGGAAGGCCTTCAGGGTGTGTTAGACGATTTCAGCCTGTGAGGATCCATTGTAATAATTGTTGCCGACACAACCAACGTGAATGTCGGCAAGAAAGCAGGGGTTACTCGTCGAATGATCGTCGAGAAAGATTACCCCAAACCCAAGTTTATCAGTTGCCTGCACCAATTAGTGGATCGCATTCTTCTCATTGTAATGGACGATGAACATCACGGTTCGACAAAATCACCAAACATAGAGTATTTCTTTGTTCAAGATATGATAAGTCATTATGTCGGATTGAAAGCGGCCTTCAGCAACGGTAGTATTGAGCTTATGGAAGAAGGAGGCTGGAGAGATGACCTGATGTTTCTCTACCACCTCACTCGTGTCTTCCGTCTCTGCACTGAAAGGAGCAAGTTCCCCTTTGTGAAGTTTCAACAGATCCCAAACATCAGCAATGCGCGCTGGAACTCTCGTGCTATGCTAGCCCTTGCGTTTATTTTGATGCCTGAAACCCAAAATAGCCTGCGCAAAGTCTCGGCATTCATTTCGTAGCATGGGCTAACCTTAGGTTTAGCAGTCAATGGTTTCGCGCTGAAGATTTTGATGAAATATCTACGGCTTTGAATGACTACCCAAAGGGTCTGAAATAAGATATGTGATATGATATAAAAAGATATGTAAGAAATGCAATAAAAGTTTTGAAAGACCTGCATGACTCCTGTCGCAAAAAGGACAACCTATCATTGACATTCATTCTGTCCAATTATATCGTGATCAATTGACCACTTGTATGTTTGAAGGCCTTATAAAGTGTTGCATATTTTTGACATTAAAGCCTTTGTTAGTTTTCCTCTTAATTTGCCAAAATTAAGCAAGAAAGGGGATAAATGGAAGTCTTCAAATCATTTTTTGCGTGATTTTTTTGATCAAATCGTGTTGAATAGGATTTTGTGTAATCTCTACTGACGTTCGTCAAACTTTATGCAGTATAACAATTTTGTAAAAAGTCATCCCCCTAATGGGCAATGTCTCTTGTACTTTGTGCTTCCAAGAATCACATTTTCTTCGCCTATTTTCTTGAAAATTTCTTTCTCAGAATTGATAAAAATGGAGATGGTCAGGTTAATGCCGACGAACTTCAGGTTGCCTTGAAGAATGGTAAGTGTTGTTCAATTTACGATTTTCCTTTAGTCCAGGGTATTGGTTAATGTAATGTTTTTAATTATAAAAAAAAAAAAAATGGTATTTAGCCTATTGGCTTTTACCAAGGGTTGTATAAATTTTGCTTCCTGATGAATGAAAGAAACTATCCATAACATCTTTCAAATGATTGATTACACTTGACAATGTTCAGCACATGTTTAGCAAATTCTCTTGTATTTATCAGCAAGGTTAAGAACATCAAGGAACCGTTCATAAATGCGTATAAGGACACTTCAATTGATTGCAATTATATGCATTTCTTGTTAAACGTGTATTAATATATCTTTACGGCAGCGCAAGAGGTCATCTATTAATTGATGAACAGCATTGTTTATGAGAACAGTGGCGGTAGACTAGAAGAAATAAAGAACTAAACAAGAGCAAATACATAAAGAAAAGCTACAAGCGAAGAGCTACATAAATTTAATATAAACATGATCTACATAACGAAAAGCTACTAAGAAGAAAATCATTGTCGCAACCTGAACAAGATTTTGCTTATTCATTGACATGAAGTGTGTCTTAAAAAATTGTCAAGAATTTAGAGCTAGAGGTTTTGTAAGAAGTAACAGGGTATCGTGGGTTGAAATAGATGCTTAGAAAAATGACCTTTAATAAAAGATGACTTTAGCAGAATTGTGAGGTTTCAGGGTCTGTGAAGAAGCCTCGGCCGAATTTCAACTGTTCTAACGTATTAGAACGGTATCATAAGTACTCTTATGTTAAGCGCTATTTACGATTTATGCCGGACAGATATAGAATGAAGGCAGTAAAGAAGAATACGCAATTGAAGAATTGAATCTTGTCATGCAGTTTTGTTTTCCTTAGAAGACTTACACTTTGAGAACGTGCCATGGTTTCGAGTGCCTCGCTTCATTGGCACTAGTTATACTGACAATTGTTACTACTGCTCTCTTCTGTTATACATGCCATACGATCAGGGGAAAATAGGTATTGCATATTTACTTCATGTTGCCGGCAAAGAACTCCGTCTTTTTCTTGATGGTTAGATGTCCATTTTAAAGAATGCTCATAGCTCCTGTAATAGCAAAACTATATGTTTGCGTTCAAACTCTTTGCTTTCAGGCTTTAGGTCAATATATCTATGAATTTGAAGAATCAATTACGTGGCTTACTTTGGAAATCTCGCGCCTATAAAGGATAAGAGTTCCGCGATGAGAGCTTGTATAATTTTGAAAATGCAGTCTGATTGGGTTAATTTTTTTTTTTCTTGCAGGTTCATGGGAGGCATTTAACCCAGAGACTATACGGTACATGATAGGTGTGAAGGTTATAGTGTACTCTATAATTTTGCAGTAGCTAATTAGCATTTCGTACGCCTGTAACGGGTCTGTTAAGTGATGGATGCTAAACCGTACAAAATTCTTCCAGGATGCAAGTTTTTTTTTTCTCGTTATATGTTTCTTTTAATTCTGAAAATGGCCATTGTTCTGTTGTTGGTAAACAGATTTGCAATTTTCTTAAGGCATGTTTGATGCAGACTCCTCGGGAACGATCGACTTCATTGAGTTTGCTAGTCTGTGGCAGTATGTAACGGACTGGTCGCATGCTTTCCGTAGCTACGACATTGATCGCAACGGTACTATCGATCTACGCGAGCTTGAGCTCGGTGAGTGGTTCGCATGCTTACTTCGTGGCACTGCTCTCTCTCGGCTGTGTTTGTTCGTGTGAGTTTGATATTAGTGCACGTTGTTACCGAGTTTCGCGTTGGCTGTCTGTGACCGAGTAAATCTTCCTGAATCGCAGTAATCCCTGATGCGATTGCTGTTTTCGGCTAAAAAGAGCGTTTGTTTATTTTTTGACGCGTACTTTGTTGAAGAGACTTACCGAGGGTGTGTGACTTATCGTTTTAGCTATCCGTGGCTTTGGTGAGTTAACCGTCTTTAGAATTATTATTGTTATTTGTTTAAATTTCTTGGTGCTAGAGATGTTCGTGTGCACTACGTGACTGCTGGCGAAAAGGTTTTTTCCCGATCTCCTCAAGCCGATAACGTTTTTAATAATTTCACTTCTTGTTTTAATACTAGGCGATCGAGCGCCGTGCTTGTATTCGTTGCTATTTTAGGATTTCGTGTTTCCATGCGAATTATCAACTTACTGCTGAGAAGGTTCGATCGCAGTGCTACTGGAAACATCCGATTCGATGACTTCATCCAACTGTGTATTGTGTTGAGGGTGCGTAAATTGACTTTAATTTCGCCTTGACCTACTCTTCAGTGTTGCTTTCTGTCTGGCTTGTTTTATATTCAAGTGAAGTAGTTCACTATTAGGCTGGTTTGCAAGTGCTGGTGTTCGAGCCTATGCATGCTTAGCGACAGGTCATGTGCTTGATGTGTAGATGCTGACAGAAGCGTTCCAGCGGTACGACTACACTCGAACCGGGAACATTGAGGTCACTTACGAGCAGTTCTTGACCATGGTTTTCGCCATGAGGCACGGCCGATGATTCGTGTGAATCAGCTGAAGTCGCTTTCATGCATAATCGTGTTTGTTTTTTGGAGCCTTTTTTCTTGCATGCGATTGGTTGATGCAAACTTTTTGGTAATGGTTGTATAGCTGTATCTATCTATCTATCTATCTATCTATCTATCTATCTATCTATCTATCTATCTATCTATCTATCTATCTATCT
>QQSS02215360.1:0-11113 GCA_003687565.2 Craspedacusta sowerbii
GCGTTACTGCAAAGCGCTCAATACAAATGCTAAATTGGCTCGAGCTTAATAGGCTGGCGCTGAATCGGCTGCTAACCTCTAAAAAGATGAAATGAAAATAGAAAACACGCAACAATTCTTGGAACGTAAATTTAAAGAATATTCTTGGCTAATAAATCAAGATGAACTGGCGCCTGCCATGACTTTCCGGGGTTTACCTACCTAGGCAACAAATTACTGATCTCCTCGTTAAGGCAAACCTGATTATTAGGAAATTGTTTCATTTATTGAAAAATGATTTAAGATTACTGGCTGGCCTGTAAAATAGGTCCGTGGACTTTCAAGTCAATGCGACTGGCACAGGGTCGTGAATAGACCGTCCAACAGCACTCCTCCTGTCAATCGAAGGTGCTGCCCTCTCCTGCTTTTTCATAATTTCTCATTGGAAGCCAATATTGTCTTGATTTCTGTATTACCGGCATTTCTGTATATAGGCTATTATGGTGCCGATCTTTTATTTTCAGCTTTTTAGTTTTTCTTTTCTTAAATTTTTGTCATCGTGGCGTTTTCACCGGGGCAACTAGCTCCACCAAAAAGTTTCAAGTGGACTTAAGTTTTTGAGCAATTATCGTGATTATTTCATAGGAGAGGGGCGTTTGCCTTCATTAAAAGTGTGGCCTTCATGCGGACTTACGCGTGATTTACACAGGCCTTCCACTTGATTGAGCATGTTCACTCGTTTGGCTTGCCATAGAAAAGAAACTTGCGACTCGCAAAACGCTACACTCATCTGCGAGAAGTCATTTTCTTGGTTTCATGTGCACTTTTTAACTACTGCCCAAGGAGTTAATGTATGCGACTACCATTATTCGTTTTTGCTAGTTTCCGCGGAGTTAGGCAAGATTTCTTGTTTAAACTAACATTGAAAAAAAAAAAAAATGGATGTCGTGACACTCGTGCTGAATAACGCCCAGCAGGACTGAAACAGTTGGTGAAGGTTGCTTTTTGCAAAGACTCTTCCCATGTTGCAACAAGAGAACAATACTTCTCGTCGTACAAGCATCGAGCAATTTGAGTTGGCATTGCAACATGCAATGGAAGCATCCCAAAACGAGCTAATTTGTTAAGCATCTGCAATGTCTGTGTTGGTGCTAATGCGATTCAAATAACGTGGGTGTGGGAGCGCCTGCGTGTCTGTGTAGCTACGTCTTCGTGCGTGGACAGGTTTTAAGGCGAACGATAGAGACTAACCCAAAATATAATGATCGATCGAAAGTCGAAATAGCTGACCTTATTAGCGAGCTTCTTATTAGAGTTGAGCTTTCTTGGTTGCAAGGCGATTCCTGCTTCCCTTTCATAACGGAACGTTTTCATATCTAATGCCCATTTTACCCAGCTTTGCTTCCATTTGATGTCCGATTGTCGACAAGACAAGTCCTTGAATTACAAGGATTATTTAGGACTTTCCCGGACGTTAGCATACGAATCTGATCCTATCAATTTACCCTAAGTTTAACATGAATGAAAGAACTTAAGTAAATCGTAGAAACACGCACATAGATAGAAAGTTACTTGCATGTCCGCGAGACCGCAAGAATGCATCTAGCAGATGTTCTATTCATAAAAATTCTCTACTGGCAAATAAACACACGTGATAGATGTTCTAACCATAAAAAACACTCTCCAGCGCACAAGTGTTTCCACAACACTTACTACGTAACCGTGACGCGAGAATGTATTCACAACGAATTGAAATATGAGCTTGAGAAAGAGAGAGAGAATTTATTTCTCGAATAAATGCACGGTAAAACATAGCAATAATGAGACATTAAACTGCAAAATACATCAATAATTAGAACGCTTGCAAAATATTATACTGTCCTCCAAAAATATGATATGGAGGCATCCTCAAAGCCCGAGTTAATCACATCGGGATTTCACCAATATATAAATAAATCCGACTTCTAGAGGTGGCGGTATGATAGAGGAAGAGGATGTCTGTACTGAATTATGCAAGTTCCTGGTTTAAGTGAAACAAATCGGTAAAGCATCAAAACTGGCAGTCGGGACGGGCACCAAATAACCTAGGTGAAGGAATTTGAAAAGCTCTAATGAGAATTCAGTAGATTGAGACACTGCAGCAAATTAAGACTTTGGCAGAGAGGCTATTTAACTGCAGCTATCATCTATAAAAGTTATAAGCTCAGAGAAGAAAAAGTTATTTCAGCATAGTAAAATGCAACAATACTAAGAGATTACCAGATAGATTCAATTTGTTGATTAACAAAGCCAATCAAAAATAAGATTGAATAAGCAAATTTCATTACGGTAAAAAGCAGAAATCAGATACGATCCTACGCAAAGCTGTTGATAAAAAAAAAATAGTAATCCTCCGAAAATAGCAGAAAAGAATGAAATCGATCAAAAAATAAAATAAAAGCTAAACTAAAGGCACATGCAAATTTACAAGCACCAATTAAAAACAAATATAAGCTTGACACGTTCATCTTAGAAAAGGTACAATAGAGGAAGAAATACATATCACGCATGCGCAGCCATACGACGACTTTCCTATTAGTTCTTGAATACGAAATATCTATGTTAAAGTCTTTTAGCTCATTCTATAAGACAACAACAACAACAACAACAATATACTTTCTCCTCGAATGCAAGTTACATAAGTAATCAACTCCGAAGTCACAATGCAGTCATGAATAACCATGTAAATCGCAACAAATGCATTTTCTGGAGAAGGAGAAACCCTCCTTAGCATGGGGCGAATAGGATTGAGAGTGTCACCTATCTGAGCTACCATACACTCGACTGAAAGGGCAAATTTAAAGTCAAACTAAGCCCACTTTGGTGGTTCGTTTCGAATTCTATCAACACACGCATTTGCTGCAAACAGCAATTCGGCGTCAAACTTAGCACGCTTTCGAGTTCTATCAACATAGACATTTGCTACAAAGAGCGATACTAAGTCAAACTAAGCGCACTTAGGCGGTCCCTTTCGACTTCTAGCAGCACGCGCACTTGAAGCACATAGCAATTTAGGTTAAACTAAGCACGTAAGAGGTCCGTTTTGAATTTTAAAAACGCTTTCCATAAATGCATGTGCATGCTAGAATTGCTAGTTTCGAAATACTGGGCTACTGAGTAAGATGATGCCACCTTGCGATATGTTCTGCTCAAGACGCGTAAACAAAATAGGTAAACAAAAAATTAAACGCCTACAAACCACCGTTGGATATATTTGCTCGTGCGTATCCTGCGGTCAGCAAACTCTTAACTTCTGTTTTAAAGGCTACCCGAGAGCGTGACGCATCTGTTTAGGTAGGTTAAGTAGTTCATTAAAAATAAAAGCTCCCTTACATTTGATATTATTGGTTCCATATTCTCTGTTCTTCTAGCCGGTAACACGAACTCGTGTCACTTTTTCGTGCAAGCTTTGTAGATGCTTTGTATTGGAAGAAGTTGTTAATGGCATCTGGAAGTTTTTTATTGCACCAATCATGGATGAATATAAAATGTATTCATTGATTACATCCTCTAGTTTTAGTATGCCCAGGTATGCGAATAGCGTTTAAGTAGGTGCGTTGCAATCCGAAAAAGTAATTATCCTTACTGCTGGATGCTGCAACTTAAGTATCCTGGACAGTTCAGTCTTACACGCTATTCCCCAGGCGAGACAACCGTATGCCATATGAAAATGAAACAAGCAATAGTATAGTGACGTTAATGTGTGCACGTCAAAATAATTTCTAATTCTGGATGAGACCATTTGCTCTTGAGAGCTTTTTAGAAAGTCCGCTAAATGACTTTTCCAGCACAGTTGTGAATCAAGAACTACACCAAGATATTTAATTTTGTTAAAGATAAAGGTCATTTTTGAATTAATTTTTACTGTGGAGCGCACATCAAAGGGTTTGTTTTAAGGGTGGAACAGTAGAACCTCAGTCTTACCTGAATTTAAGGACAGTCTGTTGGCGCAAAGCCAATCAAACACTTTGTCTGTGATGTTCTATTTTATTCCGCATTCTCTTAATTGATCGTTCTTTGTATAATATAATTGTGTCGCCCACGTAATGTTGCGTCGTCCCTGATGAGGCCATAGTCGAAAATCGTTAATATATATCAAGAACAATAGCGGGCCTAAGATTGATCCTTGAGGTACTCCGCATTCGAGATCAGCAATATCTGATTCAACGTGATCTATAGCAACAAATTGTTTACGTCCATGCAGATAGGACGCAAATTGAGGTACCCGCCACGAATATCATATATATGTAGCTTCTCTAGGAGGATATTATGATTTTCGAAAGCCTTTTGAAGGTCTAAGAAAAATCCACATTCTTAGTCGCCCTTATCTAACATCTCGCTTACAGGGGTTACTGAATTGACGAGGGCATGGCTAGTAGAAGTATTCTGTCTGAACCCCAATTGTCTTTTGTAGATGATGTTTAGTCTTCCAAGAAACCATAGACGTACATGCATTGCTTTCTCAAGAATTTTATATACTGGAATAACTTTAGAATCTTTAAGCATGCTTGGAAAAATCCCTCTTCAAAAGAATGATTAATCATATACGATTAAGTTCAGAGAGAATGGGCGATCCAATTTTGAGCAGTTTAGTTGGAATGCTATTTGATCCACAGGCACTCGACGCGTTAAGGGAATTAATAATGTTCCTGAATTCCCTGGAGTCCTTAGGTTTTAAAAATAGAGATTGATTATTAAATGAAGCATATATTTCCTGAAGTTGACTCTAGACTTCGGTATTTTATCGCAAAAGGAGTTACCAACCGACGAGAAATAATCCTTAAAAATTGTTGAGATATTCCCGAGCAAGGTTACCTTGCATCCACTATTGTTCGTTACCAAAGTTGGAAGAAATTTAGCCTTTTTATTTCGTTTTAGAATAGTGTCTATTCTTTCCCAGGTTTTTCAAACGTTACTTTTGTGCCTTAGAAGGTAGTCTTTTTATTATGCAATCTTCCTTTTCTCTGATCATACAGACTTTATAATAGCGCTGCTTCTTATACTTTTTATGCGCATCAAGTCGCCTATGATGATCAGTGTCCATCATATATTGCTTTCGTAATCTGTCTCTAACATTAATTGCTCGTATAATTAATTTTGTTATCCACGGCTTCTGTTGTGTCATAACTTCTTTTTTTGGAAAGTTTACGATAAGGCGCCATGACGTTTACCGGTAACCCTCTCTAGTGTAATGCTGGTAATAATATTCGGGTTCTGTTGATGTTCAGACAAAGCCATCCAGTGTATATTTAATAGCTCCTCTAAGTACTCATTCTCATTAAATGATTTGTAACAGCGACCATACGTAGGTTTTATTATAGTTTTCGTTTTGTTTTTACAATAATCAGTAAAAATCGAAAACTGAGCAGTGGTCTGAGATTGAGCATGTAAAATTACCACTCTTTGAATTGTATTTAGTATTGTTAGTAAAGATGTTATCAATTAATGTTTGACATCGCAACGTTACTCTACTAGGTTGCAAAATTAAGGGCTACAAACCATTGGATACAGCCACGTCATAAAATCGTTCGAATGCACAAAACGATCATACGCAAGCAAATCAATATTAAAATCACCCATAAAAATAAAAAATTTGTCTTCCCTGCTAATCGTCTGTAAAATATTAACAAGGCAATGTTCTAGGAAACTCGCAGGGGAGAGACTGGGAAGCTTGTATATGCGACCGCAAATAATGTTTTTATTTCCTTTCTGTGTTATTTCAATAAAGATAGACTCAAAGCCATTTTCCATCTGCAGGCGAAGGTCGTTCCGCCTTTTGTAGTTGTCAATGAGAGACTTATGAATGTAAAGACCTGTTCCTTTCGCACGGATAAGAGTATGTGTATGTATAAAGCAATAATCATAATTTCTATCATCTTGGTGTCACAAGAACCGTCCGTTAATCTGGTTTCGGATATTCCTATTATTTTGAATTTGTATTTCAACATGTTAAGTAAAACAGTGAGTTCTTCAAAATTTTTTGACGAGGAGGCAAGGTTTATATGAAACACCCCGAAAGACGAACACGCATTGAAATTTCGTGCTGATAATTCGTTTACATCCTAATATTTGATGACGTCTTGTTGAATTGGACTTCCTCGAATAAATATGATTGCCCAAGAATCTTGTCACTAAGTGTTTTAATACTTATGCCTGGTAAAATATTTAGGTTTAAATTATCCTGTTCTGATAGGGCGCCCATGGTAAGTGTAAAACTATCATCATTAATCGAATTAAATGGTAGTTCCTTTTGAAGACATTTTTGATATCGCCAGTTGGTAAGGGTGGAGATCGTCACGTTTGCGCATTTAGCATGATAATTATGACCACATTGATTGCAGAATATGCCTCATAGGTGCAATGGAATGTAGCAAGTGTCGCAGATGCTAGAAAGGAACTCAGAACTGAGACAGAGATGATTATCGACGATAGACTGGGGTAGATTTTCGTTTGGCGGTTTTCGTCTCGCAGACTCATTCCGGGCCACGTCGTCTTCGTCAAGCAGCGCGGAAATTTGCGTGACGAGGTCCTGTATTACCTCGAGCTTGTCGCGGAGGGATAATTGAAATCTGTCTGAGGCGAGCCTTTCCGTGTGCGCCTGCGTCAGGAACTCGTTGACCTCGCGGATGAGTATCTATGTCCTTTTCGTGTGGTAGGTCCAAGATTTTCGCAGTGACTTTAACGTAGCCATCCTGAAATCCCTGATCACTTGCACCAATATTTGTTGCAGATGCTAGAAAGGAACTCAGAACTGAGACAGAGATGACGCTTATTTCTACTTGAACTAGTTTTACCTTACCTATACTAAATAATGTTACACGAGTTTATATACAGTTCGAGGAGGAAGTCGTTATTTACACATTGTCCAATGGCGGAGCAGGGAGTTCTGTTGAGGGGTTTCCCTGCTCCCTTCCTCCTCGTTGACCCAGCTCGAGTGGGTTCCAGGCGCTTCCTCCTGCTTGACCCAGCTCGAATTGGGCCCAGGCGCTTCCGCCTGGTCAGCCATCATGGGCATTCCATGATAGCAAGTGCATTTGCTTTTGTTGCTGATATTTGCCATGGCTGGTTGATTAGAGGTTAAACAGGCTTAGGAGGGGCAGATCCAAGAACAACTGGGGATTTCCGTCGTTCCGCAATCTGAGGAAGTCTGAGCACATGGCGATATAATGATAACCCAGCCTTACGCACAGATGGCAATTGATATCAGCAAACGCGTATGCATCGGTTATCCCCTTCGTAGCTATGTCTTAAATTTTGTCGAGCGCACGTTGCCTGTCTTTAGTCAAGTCGAGATGTATTCGATGGTTTGGCGGTTTTCGTCTTGCTTGGTACAGCATGTTTCTGTGCCGAAAGGTAGTTAATCTGACGATAACTTGTCGTTACTTCGCACCTAATACCATGCGGCTCTTGCCGATCCGATGGGCTTGGTCGATCTTTTCATCAGGGATCGACACGCCACTCTCAGCAATAACTTTTCTTACTTTCATTCTTATCTCTTCTGCCGTTTCTTTGCTTTCATTCGGTGGAGCTGGTACACCGTTTATCCGAAGACAGAGTCTCCGTGAATATTGTTCGCTCTCCTCCGACGCTGCCATGAGACTTTGCACTTGATTTTCCAGCTTCTCAACTTTACCTTCAAGTTTAGTAATTGTTTCTTGCTGCTGTTTTATTAGCTCCTTAAGAGCTACCATGTCTTGTTTGGTAGCCAAAGCTGCTAATGTGCTCTGCAGCTCGCTCATTCTCTTGTCGAAATAAGCTGCCGTGAAATTAATGTTCGTTGCCTTCATTGCGTTCTTTGCACCTTTTGACATGGTTTAACAGCAGAACTCAAAAATTCCAACGAAAATATCTGGTCCGAAGTCGACAACAAAATTCTCACAAATTTAAAAACCGGTTTCAACCCAGCTATCGCCCGTTACGATCGCATCTCAAGTCCTACCACGAGGACCACGAACGATCGAATGTCTATAAGACATTCAAGTCTATAAGACAGCGCCTTTACATTTCATGCAAGTTATTACTTCCGTACATTTTAGTCACTTTTCCTGGTATTAAAGGTTTCGATGCGTCATTAGTTCGAGTTTTCTTCTTAGATGAGTAGCGGAAAAAAACTTTCAAATCCAAAGACAAATCTCAAGATAGATGCCAATCATTAACATTTATATATTTTTTCGAAAGTTAAGCGAAACGACTAAGCCACTGTAGACTAAAGTAATGCGAAGTCCAGGCACTTAACTTAAAGCAAATAATTTTCATTTGTATGACTTTATGTTGCAGCTCTTGTTTTTAGGACGAATTAAAATAAGCTCAGTTTTACTTGGAATCAAAATCGAGCTATAGCATTAAAGCGAATTCCTAATTGTAGGTAGGTCACTTTACACTTTCGTTTTTAAATTTTTAACAATTCCGAACGACCTAGAGCGCTGGTGTCATCTGCAAAATGCTGTGCTAAAAGCGCAGAAAGGCAGGGACAATAGTCATTACTACTTCATACTGATAGTAACACAAAGCACACAAGCACGATACAAAACAGTCCCAACAGACACCACGAATGCCACAACTAGATGGTTTTTCTATCAGATTGTTTTCGTTCACTGGATCAAACGCTTTTTGAAAATCTACGTATAGTAAAATTTGATATCCGCCGACATACAGGTATCCGTCTATCAACTGCAAGGTTGCTATCCGGGAATCCTCGCTTAAGATTGATTAAAAATATGCGATAGTGGCCGCTAAACGTTAGAGGATTTGTTGGAATGCTGAAAGGTGCTGAGTCTTAAGGACTTGATAATGCTAGCCACTTCAGTGGGGTCAGTAGGCTTTCAAAATACGCAATGACAAACACTAGGCGGCAACTACATTCGAAACTTTTTTTTTTGCCGACTTAACAATCCCTTCACATTGTCACGATTCCAGTATAAAACACCAAAAAGCTCCCGCGGGCAAGTCGTGACATAAACTGCTCCTCCGCGGGCGACTAGGAAATCATTCATGGACTACCATGTCATGAAGTTTACCTTCTGAGAATGAAGTTGCTCGAGTTCCCGAGTAGTAGACAAGCGCCAGTCATTAGAAGATTTTCATCAATGCCGCAACAACACAGCTGGCCTGGATATCGAATCTAGAGGCCGGCTTTGGCTATTCTACAGAAGAACGACGCAGCGGGTATCTGGGTGACCTTTAAGGCACAATAGCGCATCCGGTACGTGTTAACTAACTGTCTGGCAATGGCATTAATACCGAATCCAATTATTCGCGCATCAACCCAATCCAGCGGCTTAGAATCTACTTATAGGTATATGAAGCAATCGTCAATTCAAACCCAAAGCACTCATGCGGTAGTTCGTGCCTAACGGCAGTATTTTGGAAACTTACCAATTCCATAAGGGCGGAGCAAGAACCGCCAGTGCGCAGTGCGCATGTCACGTTCACATGGTCATCTACAAACCACTCCTCGGTTCACGAACGATCTTGCTCGGATAAGCATAGGCTATGACACTTACCCTCGCAACTGCTGCGGTTCTACATAACGTTGGTTACTAATATATTTAATAGTTGAAACCTGCAACCGGCGGATCTTTTGTTGATACACGCATACACACATCGGCGCATACATAATCCGCGCCTAGCCACGAAAGATCAGGGTATACTCGAAAGAGCGGAATATAAACGCAAATAAACTGCGCATTTCTAATTCAGATACACGTAGTTTTTTCGAGTTATTTCTAGGAGGATAATTCACATACACGTAGTTTATTCGAGGGCATGCTGAACGTCCACTTGGCAACATGTGTCGCAAAGTAGACCGGTTCGAGAGAGAAGGCCAGTGGTTGTGCCCGTAGGTCTTGTCTTTGAACTCGATTTTACGTATTTTAAACCCAAATTTATACCATTTTGCAACATAATTCAATTACGGGTTATGCAAAGAATTGATCGTAAAAAGAAATAAGTAGGAGAACGCTCAAAACCCGCACATACTTAAATAACAAACTGGATAAAGAAAATCATCGTAAACTGTAATACGCTTGCCACATAAAAGGGTTAGTTACAACGTGATGCACGACGGTCGACACAAAATGGTAACCGACTACAATTTAAATACCAATAAAAGACACAACCATACCATAAGTAAAAGATTAGCGACAACACGCATTAAAGTTTATCAATAGGTTTATCTGTCTTCGAGTGCTTACTCGAAGAGAAGCTTCGTTAAGGACACGGTACGAAAAACAAGGAGATCTTGCTAGACAGCCAGAGAGGTTTTCATTTTCCTGTTTTTACAACAGAACTACTGATAGCAAACAAAAGATCACATCTCAACACGATAAAGATGGAAGAAAGAAAGAAGAAAAACTAATGTTGGGCATACAAACAAAACAAGACAAACAAAACAAAAGAGAAAGGGATCAATCCACCCGTCATCATCCTCAAATCCACCTACAGAAAAACTTCTGATTCACCAAACGATTCGACGGGTGAGCCGACGCGGCGCGGCGCGGCCGACACCGATATGTCAGGCCTGCCTAAACATAAATTAGCTAAAAATTTTAGCCTTGATGCATGCGTCCACTTGACATAATTTACTAGCAATCATATATTGGGACAGCAAGACAATATCTCAAAGTATTTGATATACCAAGTTCAGCGTCATATTCCGATTTCAACGCAGGGGTGCAACATTGTGTTAATGCAATCCGGAAGCAATCAATCAGGAACAACTTTCGAGTTAATGAAAGCAAAACGCCACTATCATAACACATAAGCAGCGAGAAAAAGTTAACAATACTATTCAAGAAACTCACCAATAGAGTCTCTGCCTCGTTTGTGTCTTCGGCATGAAGCAACGGCCTCATTTCCTTTACTAAATGTAAACAAATGCAAATCAATAAAAAAAAATATCGCACAACTAAAACGTTCAGCAAGACTGAATAACAATGAAGGCTTTTTAACGAGCGATTTTACCAATTTACATAAGTACGTGCGCGCTTCTAAATCTATGCACAAAAGAATGTTTGTATGCCAGTATGTATGTATGTATGTATGTATGTATGTATGTATGTATGTATGTATGTATGTATGTATGTATGTATGTATG
>QQSS02215371.1:0-11112 GCA_003687565.2 Craspedacusta sowerbii
TCTCTAAGACAGTCAGTCAGAAGTTGTCTAACTTTACACTAGTGTTCTTTTGCTTGCGCTCTTACAAGACATAACAATTACATATAGATGCATGCTTAAGGCTATTCTTGCCTGATGAAGAGGCAATTAATACAGTATTTTCTTTGTCAAACCGCTTGAAACACATTTGTCATAAACAATGACCGAAGCTGTAGAACGTGGTTGTGCTTAACGTTTTTTAAGTTTTAGTAAAATTTTATTACGCATACTTCTCTCAAGAAGTATTAAGGGGGCTCTTCAATTCTGATTAGCTTTGCTAAGAAGAGCCTTCTTTCTCATTGTGTGACGTATTTTCATAACTTCCTTGTAAATTTTTTTCTACGCACTTTTGGGAAAAGAGATTGTTGTTGTTGCTGTAGTTGAATTCGACAAACATTTCAGCCTTTCGCTGGACTCTCTTTGGGTCAAAAGTGGCGTTCCATGTCAACATGACTCGAGGGAGAGCCCCCTTCATCAAAATATAAATTAAGAATGACTACAGAATCGCTTCCCTTGCAGCACTCAACAAACAGCTCACGGTAAACTCATTGGAAAATGATATAAATTCGCACATCCTACCACCAAATTCGAAACAGGCATAATAATCACAGCCTTAAAACTAAAAAAGGCGACGAAGCCTATCCCAAGGGGTGCGGTAAGCACTTATCCACCAGCAAACGCTTCATTTCTCAGTGAAGATAAATACGTACATACATATATGTACATACATATAGAGAGCTATAGGTGCATGCAAACATACATAAATGCATGACCAGAAAGTTTTCAGATTGCACACTCTCACTGGTAAGAAAAGTGCTCAAAGGCTGTAGACAGAAACTGCTTCAAATATACAGGACGCATTCGGAGAACTCACGCAGTATCAACTGTTTCTAAATCATAACATGACAAACCAATCAGGCAAGCACAGTCCAGGTGGAATAATGTCAAGCATTAATCAAAAATCAATTTTTGCCATTACACATGGTTGCAAGTGCCGCAAGTTCCCTTGCACTGTTTCTGGTAGAAAATACTTTCAGTAACAATACCAAGGAATCACCAGTAAATATTGCCACAAGAATGTATTTCCCTGTAACCCTAATCTCTGAAAGTTTCGTGAATTTAATGCATGATGGTATTAAATCTTTCACCTGTCACCATTTTGCCCTCCAGCACCTGCTGTGCACAGATTCCCAAAACACCCATTCCATAAGGATTATCTTTACACTGTCGTGCCTGGCTGACTATTCGATGGAACGTTCTAGAGAGCATCACAGAGACAGAACTACCAGAATCTGCTGAACATGAAAACCGGCATTCAAATGTTCACTAACACACCTCCTTGTCCAACATCAAAGGACAGGATTTGGCTCAAACACCCGTAGGCCCCGGTCACACGGCAATCTAAAGACATGCTTGCAATGAAGATCCAAGCTTGCAAAGAATGACCATACGCATTTGGCAGCTGTAACATGGTAGACACAGCTCCTTACGACAATGACAGCAGATCTTCACCATCCGGACTCATATAAAAAGACTCAGGATTGCAGCGCACCAAAATGCATTGTAATGCAGCCAGCAACGTCATAAAAAAACTGAATTGAGCTGCCATAGGTACTTACAGACCTAATTTTGTTGAATGTTGACTTGATTCTGTTGTTCGTTGTTTCACCATTTCTAAGGATGCTACTTTTGAAAAATCACTGTTGTTCCAGTTTTCTTTATACCGGCATTATTGACCTTACCTCGCTTGCGCCAAACGAACGAACCTTTGTAGAAATGGCGCTTAACCTGAGCATGCGCAGTATTAAGACAATTCGCAATTACAGAAAAGTGGCACCGATGATGAAAGTACTTGCAGAGCAGAGCTGAATCAGGAGACTTGCACGGCCATCCCTTTGAGAGCTCAGCGCTGCAGGCGTGAAGAAGCTTGCTTAGGGAATCCCATTCTTGGAACCTAAAACAGCCAGTAGACGTTTGCGATCTGTATGAAGAACATACTTGCAGCCGTATAGATATCTGTCTAACTTCTGATGTGCAAAAACAATAGACAAAGCTTCCTATTCGATAAGACTGCAATTTCGCTCCGCTGATGTTAGAGTGCGAGAAGCATGCCCTACTGCATTCTCTGACCCATCAGGAAAGCGGTGCGGAATAGTTGCTCCTATTCCCAGTGAACTCGCGTCTGCAGACACAAAAGTTAGGAGTCTTGGGTCATAATGGGTGAGTTAAAGATCCTCTTCAAGGATGGACGCGAGCTGATGGTCAGTCCATTCCCACTGCTTTTCTGTTCTCAAAAGCGCATCAAGTAGGTCACGGATCTCACGCATCAGCTTAATAAAGTGCCCTTAGTAGTTGGTTGTGCCGAGGAATGCAGGAAGAGTATTCACGTCATGGGGGCAGGCATTTCGCGAAATACACGGGAGCGATCCGGATCAGGGCAAATGCCCGATGCTGGCACGATGTGGCCAAGAAAGTGATACTCAGGCATTAGGAGGTGGCCCTTCTCTAATTGTGCGTGCATTCCGAAATCCTGAATTCGTGACCAAAGTTGCTCCGGAGTGCTTACATGATCTGCGATGCTTGACAAAAAGACAATTATGTCATAGAGTAATCTTGAACTCATGGGAGTCGAGCAATAAATTGGTCAATGAGGTTTTGAAAAATACAGGATGCTGGCTCGACGCCAACGGCAGCCGCGGGTACTGGAGCAAACCACAGTGGGTGTTAATTTCGATAGTCGCTTGGAAAAGTCCGTTAGTTCCAACTGGAGAAAGGCGTCACAAAGATCAAGCTGAGAGAATATTTTGCTTGAATATTAAGCTTAGCGAAGATTTCGTCTGGGCTCGGAAATGGATGTCTATCAAGTTCCAGGGTAACCCCTTTCCAGTTGTGATTGCCTTCTCGAGTACGTAGCAATAAAGATTACGAACTGGTCCACCCATAGCAACTTTAGCTTTGAAGAAACCTTTGATACGGAATGGGCGGCCTATAAGCCCCTTGACAGCGACGTGCGACTGCGCAAGCTTTGGCTGTCCTATCTCGTACCTCAGATCGGTTGAGATAATGGTTAGTTTTGCACCAGTTTTCACGATCATAGGTGTTTTGATGCCATTAATATTGACGTGACGCGCAATCTTATCAGCGCGTGGTGGATCAGACACCGCGAGCATTTGAACGCTGTTTTGAGCGACAGCTTTGTTACCAGATGCTGGTTTGGTCCTGCACGCTTTCGGAAGATGTCTTCTTATGCTGCAAAGCTCGCAGACAACTTCTGATGAGACGGGAAAGTGGGCGTTCCAGTTATTTCTTGCATATCGTCGACAAGGTGATGGTGGCTGACCGTTGCAGCGATGCTTGTTCGGCTTTCTCAATTTCGAGTAGTTGGCCTATTGGCTTGCATCGCTTTGGGGCGGGAACTAGCGATCTCAGAAAGGGAACATAGTTTCGTTCCTGCTGTTTGTAGACGCTGATAGACAGAAGAAGACATTTGATTAACGTTCGCAGAGGCTTTGCTAACGCTCCTGGCTGCAGTAAATTTCGCAGAATTTTTTCGCACTGACAAGAGCAGACAGCTATCCCGTAGATTTTCAAGTGTGATTTCCATGTTTGACTGACACGTTTTTGAAAGGAATCCGAGGGCCCGTTGTCTCATATCCGGTTCGTCAGGGATTCCGGCAAGAACAAGGAGACCTTTTAGCTCTTCGCCCGTAACTTTCAATAGTTCTGCACGCTCGGCAGCAGCGTCGACTTGGTTTTAGAAAGCCAAAACGTCCTGCGGCGGTTACTTTTTCATTTGAAAAGTTTCAAAACGCCTACCGTAAATCGATTTCATATCACCAAACAGTGCTGAAATTCTCTCTATATATTCCAAAAAAATTCAGGTCACTTAGTATTTTAGGTAGGATAGACTCCGTACATTGATTATAGTTTTTTGGAGACAGTTCGTTTAATATCAAACGTACTCGCATTTCCTCAGGAAGTGGTGCGCCTTCAGCATTTATAAATGATCTTTGACGATCCAGCCACTGGGCGAATAAGCAGTCTACTTTGGGATCGTAGGTTAACTCAGTAAGATGACTAGAAATGCGATCAAATAAATTTGCATGGGTGTCAGCAACAGAAGCGGCGACAAACAACGACTCACCAGGGTTGAAAACAGGCTGATTACTCGAAACAGGCAGTTTAAGTAAATCATTACGTTGCTGCTATTGACTCAAAATTTTCTGTTGTAAGTGCACTCGTTGCTGCTGAAACTGGGTTTGTTGAAGTTGCATTTGTTTAAGGATCACACGGCGCGCAGCGATTTAAGCAGAAAATGACAAAAACTGAATTTTAACAACTATTGAAAATCACAAACGCCACTCGCAGAAATTACGCTCAACACCCCAGAATTGACACACTCTCCAGCTAGACACCGTCTGGTCAGCAGCAGAGCGCAATAAAAAAAATACCAAAATATTATAGGCAAAACAGAATAAGGCAATCCAGTCTCCGGTTGAACTGCATACACTTCGTTTTGTCAATCCATACCAAGCTTAAATTCACGAATACGCCTCTAAATGCAAATGAAAGAGAGAATGGGACTGTGTTGTCAATGTTGTGCAGTCCGAATCTCCAACAACATCCAACATCGACATTCAATAAGAATACAACGTTTCTGAAAATCTGGGATAGCAGAGGATTACTTTAAATGGTGGAAAATGCAATGGAAAATCATTATCTGTTAGGCTAACATTTTTCCTGTATATTTAAATCTGCCTACAACAAGATGTACCTTCAGCCCATTTGTTTGTATGTCATGTTCAGTGTGGCAGGCGAAGTCAGGTAAACACAGGAAATAGATAAATATATCATGGCGCCAACCAGGTTAGTATAGGTTCTAGACTGCATACCACAGACAAGGAATACCACAAAAGCTAGGGTTTTTAAAATTTTAATAAGTAAATTGTACCTGCCCAAGCAATGCATGTGTTGTGTATCGATGAATAATGTCTTATTGCATTAAGCTAGGATCTTGTAGGACTGTTATTTGTGCTAACTTAGGTGTATGTTACTAAGTGTCATGTACTGTTATTCTAGGGTTATTAGCAGGAGGGTTGCTAATAAGGCTGCTTTTCGGGCTATAATATCTTCGTTAATAAAAGAAGCTGCATGCAAGCTCTACGATTATCATACGTTCGGCAAACGTAGGGATACATCATCAGCGCAACGAGCAGGACTAATGGTTTGAACTGTAAAACTCTAGTCTTCTAAGGAAATCTACGTCGTGCCGCGCATCGAGGTGTAATTACGGTAGACCTACCTTTCCGACGTTGACTACGGTCTAGTTAAATCAATCTTCTATTTATCATCGAAAGTATGGCAGCATCAGTTTCTTTCGACAAATTTAATCCAAATGTGAAAAGTGGTCCGACTACTATCTCAGGTTCGAGATATATTGTGTAGAGAATGCGATCGTAGACGCGAAGTGGATAAAAGCAATGTTATTGTCCTGTTAGTCGCCTGAAATATTTACCTTACTTCAAAACCTTGCGTCTCCAATTAAAACCATGGAGAAAACTGTGAAGAAATCGCCAAGTATCTTATGGATCATTTTGAACCAAAAATGTTAGGGAAGGTGAAAAAATAAATTCCTTCGTCGAAGCATTGACAAGACTTGCAGCCACCTGTGAATTTGGCGCATCAGTCGACGGGATCGTTTCGTCGTGAGATTGAACCACGCATTTATACAAAGTAAGCTGCTGTGTGAAGAAAAACTTACGTTCTTAACGGCAGAAAAGTTTGCAGTTATGCGGAAAGCAACAGAAGAAAAAGCGAAAGCTTTTCAAGCAGCACATTCCGGAAATGGAAACAGAGCTTCAGCTGTGTCGTATGCAAATTTTTCTGCTGGAAGAAAAAGCGCAACGGTGGAAAAGTCCTCTGGCTCTCCCACGAATAGTACGTGCTCGCATGGTTCTGGAAGTGACCACCAGTCGGATTTATGCAAATTAAAGGAGGCGGAGTGTTTCATATTTGGTAGAAAAGGCCACATAAAATCTGTCTGCAGGGCAGAGAAGCGTCAAATTTAGGGTACTCAAAAAAACCTGGGTAGTGGAAACCAGTTTCAACGGAGAAGATTTCCGCAAAAAGTGCTGTATGCTGAAGCGGGCGAATAAGATGAAGGAACGAAATCGAATCATATCCATTATTATCATTGCAATTCAGCGAACTACAATTAATTGCCAGTTTGCAATGTGGCGACAGAAAAGCCAATTCGACTAGTTCCGAGATTCAATAACATTCCGCTTGAAATGGAATTAATTTCCGGAGCGCCGGTATCTACGATGAAGAAGTATCATACAAAGTTTGGACACTGTCGGTTGGAGAAAACTTTAGTAAAACTAAAAGGATATAACGGAGTCCCGATCCCGATTAAGGTCATGATCAAGCTCTCGGTTCTGTACTGCAAGCACCGAATGCACGAGCATCCATTCATCGTAACCAAAACGCGAGCTCCGTGCTTGCTAGGCAGGGATCTAATCAGAATATTGGAGCTGATGCCGAAATTTTTGAAATTGGATAGCGACTTCTTGTCTAAAATTGCTATTTTCGAGTCCAGCGAACTGGATTGCGTGATGACGAAGTATAACAATCTGTTTTCAAGGAAAATGAGGAAGTTAAAGGGAGCTCAGCGCATCTACTTTTGCAGGACGGACAACGGCCCCAATTTTTCAACGCAAGGGCCACTTCCGAATGCAAAAGCCGAAGCTACATTGGCTAGCGAAGAAGCAGATTACATTTTATGCCCTATCGACTTCTCGCAATGGGCAAGTCCGATTGTAACAACTGTGAAACCGAACGGTTTTGTACGGTTATGCGCAGATTTCAAAGTTTCTTTCAACCAGGTGCTAGAAGTGGATCAACATCCGATGCCAACGCTGAAGATCTGTTTGCCAAGCTGCACGGTGGGAAAAAATTCACAACTTTGGATATAGATCGTGTGTTCAACCAAAGTGAGCCCGATGAAGAGAGCAAGAAACTATGTGTTGTTAAGACACATCAAGGGTTGAAGCGGTACAATTCATTGATGTTTGGGATCGCTAACGCACCAGTCTTGTTCCAGCGTCGCATAGATGCAATCCTAAGCGGTTGCGCTGGAGTTGGAGCATTTATTGATGACGTGATAGTCACCGGAAAGAACGACGAAGAGCATTTAAGAAAACTAGAAGCGATTTTAAAGCGATAAGATGAGCAGGGTGCCAAGCAGCTTTCTGGGTAAAGAGAATTTCTACTGCAAATTCATTCCGTAGTAGTCAATCCGCCGCAAGCTCTTGTTCCGGCCATTTACGACCAAATCCTCCAGGGTCGAAGCCACGTCTACTTGAAGAAATCTAACACTTCGAGGAAATTCAGGCACCCGCAGGCATTAAAAGCACAGAAGGTTTCCAAGAAGATTCGTTATACTGTGGGGACAGTATTTGTGGGGGAGGTGTGCCGTGTATCGATGCATAATGTCTTATTGTATTAAGCTAGGATCTTGCAGGACTGTTATTTATGCTAACTTAGGTTTATGTTACTAAGTGTTATGTGCTGTTATTTTAGGGTTTTTAGCAGGTGGCTGCTTTTTGGGGCTATAGAATCTTCGTTATTAAAAGAAGCTGCATACACGCTCTACGATTATCATGCGTTCGGCAAACGTAGAGATACATCAGCATGCAAGAATTGCACATGATTCAGTTTGGATCCAGCCTTGTCCTTTTTTTATTAGAAAAGGTTAACCAGAAATTCTAAACTTTATGTAGAAAATTCAAAGACTCAATGCTAAGTTAAAATACTCATAAGATGAAGGATGAATTCGCTCACCAAACACGACCTAAGAAAAGAAGAAAACGTCTAAGAATAGGAAATAAATTCTGTCACATTCATGAAGTTGAATTTTAATAACTACTCCTATAAAATAAAATAACTTTGAATTAAAACAAACCGAATTTGACAGATTTGCAATGAGAAAAATCAGAGCAGTCAAATAAGATTCGAGTAACCGGCACAGAAGAGAATTCATATGCTTATTGTGGTTGCCCATGTCCAGAAAGTCATACAATCTTCAAAGCCGAGCAGGTCCTTGAGCATTAAATAGCAGGGCCACATTTTTTCCCCTTTTTCTTTGTCTTTTCTTGGCCCTTTTGCTGTTGATATTTTTCTTTTTGCTTTAATCTTCTTAATATAATAAAACTAACATCAACTAAGAGAAAAATAATTCTAGTCTTTTATTAAAGCTAAATTCTAAAGAAAATTACCACAGAGAGAAGAAAACAGGTGATTTCTTCATCCAAGTAGTCCCTTGCTAAGGGCACCAACACCACAACTATGTAACACAAGCAATGGTTAGATGCCCTGTCAGCTTTTGGAAACAATATAGTACAATATGCCGTGCAGAACATCATGCATATACATATCTTAATGTGGAATATATTTCATTTTCTTTCAAGTATTTTTGAATCCTCTTACTTCCATCTCTATCTCTTGCCTACGAGAAAGCAAATATTTAAAATAAGTAAAATCAATTCAAAGGCTACCTCGTAGGTGACAGTGATTCTGCCAACAAAAGGACGATCAAGAGCGACATGAAGAAAGGTGTGCGAGGCGTGTGAGAGGGAGAGAGCAGAAAGGGAGTCTGCAAACCCCTGCAAAACCTGTTGCGGTACTGTCATGAGGAAGCAAAAGCATACTAATAGAAATGCGACGCATGATGTCACAGATGCTATGCCTTTTATCACGTGGCTTTGCATTCTAAACCAGCATTTGTGTGGGACTTCCCCACGACCTTTCCATTTCTAACGCTGTGATAAATGATATTTACAGGCACTCTAAGAGCGAGCTTTATGTTTATTTCTTTTTGCACTTGGCCTGGAATCGTTTCATATATACAGTGATTTCGATTCTCAAAGAGTGACCATGCCACCCAACATCGTTGCTTTAACCTTTCTTTTGCACAAATCACTTCTGCCATTATTAATTCTGGACATTGCAGCCCTGCTTTCAATTCCATTGAGACTGTTCCTTTCCCTCGGAGTGTTTTCTCTCGCTTGGGACCATCATGTTGACGAGAAAACAAGACGCATCGAAATTCGGAGCTCAAAGATAAGCACGTTGCTTATAATTAGATACAGATTAGGGGCTTTTCCGCTTGTTTCCAGGCAATGAAGCGTCAAAGGCAACAGCGTCTTCATCTTAAAGCTAATGGACGTAATTAAGCTTAACTTGTGCGCTTTTATGCATGATTCGCACAATCATAAACTACCCAGAGTATTCCGCGACGTCTTTCACCTAAAGCGACAAAATTCAATTACTCGGACTAAAACATAGGTGATCATGTCGCTACCGATCAGGCGAACAGAAACAGTCAGTAATTTTAATAATAAATATCTAGGGGCTACCATTTATAGTTTCTACATCTTTCACGATCTAAATATCAAAATAAGTAATCCAGAATTTAAATTCAGAAAAGAAATTGAAGCTGTGCTCGTAGCTGCGTATATGTAGCTTCTTAGATTATTACTGTTTAAAGCGCAAACTGACTCGATGTGGTTTATTCTTTCAAGCTTGTACACGACTTTCTTGCAACCCTATTATGCTTGAAGGAGAGCACTTGATAGATATGTTCTAATTCATTATTTATACCATCTGCGAGGTATCTTATGTTCTTGTGAGCGTTTACATGATTGGCCAAATAGGTCTCGGCGTTTTGATGCTGGCACTTTAAGTGAATGGTATTTGTTGTCATGTAAATAAATGGAATTCGGTTTGCTCCTAATGATTCACCAGTAGCGTTTGGGCAACTTCCTAATATTAACTTCTTTGCATTGCTTCCCCAAAAATCTTGCGATTTTCATGCTTGCAAAAGCAGGGTCGAGGGAGAGTGTCCATTACTTATTATTTGTCTTACGAAAAATAGTATAGGTCACTGAACAATGAAATTATTGTAAGGGTTACTTAATTTTAGTGTTGCGTTTCCCTTTTTATTTAAGTCTAGTTTTGGTATTGAATTTTGTATTTTATAAATATTAATTTTGGTATTAAATTTTGGCTCCAAAAGTTCTAAACAAACTATGCAAGAATGGGATTGCTCATTACGTATTGTTTGTCTGACCAAAGTAGATTATATTTTAAGGGTACTCAATTTTGATGATGGATGGATTAAAGGGGATTATTGTTAAGCTAGTTTCAGGATTACAACTCCACCGAGGAATTTCGCGACATTGTTGTACAATTTATTTAACACTATTTTCGATAAGATGACATGCTCATTAACTAAATATTTCATCCGAATGACTGATACGTTAAATGTTTAAACGATTTTCAGCAGTTCGTGATTTTAAACGGTCGAAGTAGCACCATATATTGACGTTTTCTTTCCATACAAGAGAATTATACCAGTGAAGTAGTCAAGAGTCCTAATCAGGTCGACGTTTTCTTAAGACCTGCACATATCACAAGTGAGATCGTTTCAAGTAAGACCTCTGCAAAATTTATTTTCCTTTCCTTACCTACTTTTTCCTTTTCTTCCGACAGTTTCTCCCTGTGCTTACGTCCCTTTTATCCAAACTAATAAATAAGTGTGTTTAGTCTAAGTAAGGAGGCATCCTCAATTATATTAGCCCCCAGCTACAGAGGTAGCCTCCTTTTCCAATAAATGCATTGATGAGCGGAGGATATAAATATTATATCTCATGAGTCCTTATTTGATGGGATCCATTTACTCCTAAATAAATAAATTCTGTTCTTTTTTGTTCTTCAGGTGCATGAAGAGTTGGAGCGCATCACTAAAAAATGCAGCTAAGTGACCATGGGAAAGCTGCGGTCATAAGACGCGGGCTGAGCCCCTTCGGATTTTCCTCTTCCCGAGCAAACCATTTTTGTCCACAGGCACAGAGGCTGCGGCGTGTAAACTAGTAAGCACATGTGCAAACACAGATATAAGCGGTACGCCTAGACAGAAAGGTGTAACGAGACATAGCGAGCTCCCTTGCTTCACATTCATGCATACATACATACATACATGCATGCATACATACATACATACATACATACATACATACATACATACATACATAC
>QQSS02215382.1:0-11111 GCA_003687565.2 Craspedacusta sowerbii
CATAGCGCCTCTACCCTGTTCCTTTGGCAGTGCAAGTCTCATGCGAAGTCTTATACTTCGTATTGATGCGCGAATGAGCCAGATCAAATTCGCTGTTAATTTCATAAGCAACGCCATATTTATGAAGTCCAAGAAATTGATCAACACATTGTGATGTGGACGTCCACTCTAGCATTTACCCCCTCCCCCCTTGTCCACTTTTCTCCACTTTTGGCAGGACCCCCCTCGCCCCTGTCTGGTGGACGTCTTTTATGGATGGCCCCAAAGAAGCTTTTTAACCAGTGTCCGTAAAGCTTGGAGATCAAAACTAAGCTGACGGCTTAAAAATCCCACGAATCCTAGGATAGTAAGGCATGATCCTGGGGCTGGAAAAAACGTATTCTTATTCCAGAAAAAAAAAAGAAAGCTTGCGCTACTTCGCATGAAAACATTAGCAAGTCGCCGCAATAAAAGCAGAGCCACTTCGAACCTGTCACGAGAAGTAAGTATGGTAAACGTTCAAAATTCACAATGTATGACCCGTTAGCACAACAAACAACCGCTGTACAGTCAACACAAACCGAAATGTAATCACTCGAAGACCAAAGCAGGAAAGCTCTCGTAAAGGCAAGTGGGTGAGACACAAACAGACAAACCCAGATTCCTTATCTAATGCAAAGACACCAACTGGCCACCATGCACTGGAGGGCACTTTGTCCTTCTAATACGCACTGCCTTGTGTACTATACACCCTGCCCCCTCTCGATCCCGCAAGCATTCGCGAGCACAGACATACGCACACGTCCTATCTTACGGGTCGGTCACCCTAAGTTCATACAAACACGCCTAGATGCACTCGAAGTGTCTACTTACAGAAAGACAGCGCTTGTAGCTACCTGAGGCTTTGGAGGCACGGTTACTTGGTTCGGCTTGCAAGACACAAAACAGTGTCTACAGATCTATTAATAAGTCTCGAATCTGTGTCTCTTCTTAACTCTACAACTACCAATCACTCGTATACATATACAAACAGAAAGACAATCAAGCTTTGTCCTCGCTATAGTCGCAAACTCCAAATAGAATCGGCATTTGGACAGGAGCTCGGAATACTTCTCAGCCACGCTGGAACGAATACATTATCTTCACCACATCCGGCCTGCACCATACTTGGAAACATTGCGTCCATCAGTTACATCATGACTTGGGCAAGTCCGAATAACTTTAGCACACAGTGCAACTACCACACTTCCTCACGTGAAAGTTACATACGTTTTAACACAAGGTTAGGGTTTTGGCTAATAATCACTTCTATTGCCCTACACTTGGCTGGCTTGCGACTGCTTATTAATGGTATTTCTTACAAAATAACTTTTATGATATACTCCTCTTGTTTACGCGCTATTTTTGAGGTATCCGTTCTTCATAGGGTGCATGGAGTGCAGTAGGATTACCCATCAAACATGGCGTCTGTACCTTATCTTTTCCATTTATTACATTACCGAATATATATTACATTCTTTTACCGAGAGTTAGCTGCACCACGTCACCAAGAACGTCTTTAACTTTCCAACTCTCCGCAGACGCTTCTGCCGTCAGGCAGAAAGAAAACATTAGGTCGCCTTAACAGAAACCAACCATAAATCTTAATTAAATTCTAGGTCACAACCTGTGAAAAGTTCCGATTTTCTTTGAATCAGGAAGCCGAAATATAGAAAGCAGCTATGCAAGCCGCTCCAAATCTAGCCACGGAAGCGTTAGGAATCTCAATGGCAATTGCAATTTTCCAGGGTAGCCACAAAAATTGGTCACCGCCCGCCGGCCGCCGCGTGGAGCTTTCCTAGTTGGCCGGCCTGCTTCAGAGTATAAAGTACGAGATCTCTGAGCCGCTAAGCCGCCTCATAAAACTTTCGCTCTCAAAGGAAATCTTTCCAGAAAAACTGAAAATCGCCTTTGTCATCATCATCTATAAGACAGGGTCACGCGTGCTACTGAATAACTGCAGACCTATCTCAAACCTGGACGAAATATTCAAAACGATTGGCTACGCAAGAGGGCACATTTTCTTGAATAAAATACAACAGCGTTTTCTGTCGCCTCACTAGACTAATGCCCAATTCATAGTTCGGAGACGCTTTACGCTCGCCTAATTACGGGGGAGGGTAAGGACAGCCTAACTGTCGCGTGGCTATTGACCAGAAGGGCGCGTCGGGGGCGAGACAACTTGGATGAGCGGGGTAATTCCCAATTCATACTTCGGAGACGCTTTACGCATGATGCAATTTTTATCCTACTGGTTTGCTCTGGTATGTGCGCGGAATAGTTTACTCCCACTGGAATTTCCGCGAACGTCGTTACTCCCATAAGGAATGCCGGCGCATTACGTTGGCAACCGTTGGCAAACGCGTGGGGTGCGAGGACAATGGAAACGGATGACAAACGCTTGAGATGGATTTAGTTTATCTTTTACGCTAGACGCTGCCCTCCCCCGCTCATCCAAGTTGTCTCGCCCCCGACGCGCCCTTCGGGTCAATAGCCACGCGGCAATTAGGCAGTCCGTTTACCCTCCCCCGTAATTAGGCGAGCGTAAAGCGTCTCGAAGTATGAATTGGGCAGCGCCTTGCGTAAAACATAAACTAAATCCATCTCAAGCGTTTGTCATCCATTTCCATTGTCCTGGCACCCCACGCGTTTGCCAACGGTTGCAAGCGTTAAGGGGGGTCACACTGCGCGCGAAAAAATCGCCTGTCTCATTAGCTTCGAGCACCACTCGCAAACGGCCGATGATCGGGAGGTAGAATTTCTTCTGCTAGCCTTTGCTCAATCTTTGAATCTACATCTTCAGCTGAAGAACATGAAGCTTCAGCTTGATGATCTCTCTCTCTCTCTCTCTCTCTCTCTCTTTCTCTCTCTCTTTCTCTCGACTTTCCCGATTTCTGTGTGATGAAAGCGCCCTTTTGTAGAGGCATTGATGCTGGCAAAAAGCTTTCATCCAGCCTTTCTCGCTGTGCCTTAAAAGCTCTGTGGGTTGGTGGTGTGTGTCCCAATATATTCATTTTGAATTAAATTTAATCGTTTAATAGTTTCCTCATGATAAAAGTGTCTTACTCTCGGGACCTTAATAATGTTAAGTATAATTGCAAGGACGCAGGAACGATATTTCTACAAGAAACGACTTTGTTATGCCTATAGTTTGGTTGAGTCATGTTTATTTTGTCGTTTTCGACCGAAACTTCCGCCAAATTATTCAGAAGAAAAATTCTTGTCTTGGTCACGTGTCGTAAAATTTGAGTGGCAATTGGTTGCGGTCATAATTGGCCGCGCTGCCAATAAAAAAAATAGAACATGTTCTAATCGCTCGCGGCGAGACGCGGCGAGGCGCGATTTTCACGCGCGCAGTGTGACCCTTTCCATAGGAAAGCCTCTGTTCTAATTCTAGATAATTGAGCGCGCGCGCTCCCCGCGCGCAGTGTGACCGCCCCCCACCCTTAATGCGCCGGCATTCCTAATGGGAGTAACGACGTTCGCGGACATTCCAGTAGGAGTAAACTGCCCTGCGTACATACCAGAGCAAACCAGTGGGATAAAAATTGCGTCATGCGTTAAGCGTCTCCGAAGTATGAATTGGGCATAACCATGCCCGAATTGCCGTCACATAAATATTGCCTGTGGTGTGTTAGTCGACCTACAAAGGGCCGTCGGCGTGGTTAACCACGACATCATCGTGCACAAATCAAGCCATTACTTAATACGAGGCATCCCCTGTTACGAACATCACTATTCCCAGAAGATTGAGCACACATAATATGGCCTGTCTAAGGGATTGGTCGTCCCAAGTCCCCACTGCAGGTCCTAAATGCTAAACGGATGCCATACGCAGAACAACAATACATGATCAGACTCATTTACAATAATGTAATACTTTCTAGGTTCAAGCCAAGTTCAAAACAACGTTTCGGCCTTGTAAACATGCCAAGATCTTTTCTAGTCCTCTCGACAAGACATCTGAGGATCAAGAAATGATGAAACCACAAAAAGTAGTTTAAGATAAAGTTAGTGACTAGAATGATAATTCAATCAATACCGTAGATGCAACTAAACGAATGATGAATGCAACGAACGATATAATGGCACTTTATGCAACAGAACTGGCAGAACCCGTCTTTCATTCAGCATACAGAAGGTACTATTGACATGATGTGGGGTAGCTCTTAAGACCCGGTACAGGACCGTTATGAATGTTAGTCAAATGCTAGGAAGTGAAGATACCCGACATGAGAGTGAACAACATTTTTGCATTAAATGACTCACGGATCCAAGTCTATGCTAACTTGAGATATTCACCACGAATATTAAAAAGACAACAACGCCGTGTGGATATAAATGGCTTAACCTGGGACCACCGTTGAATTCGATCATTGGAATGGTCTGTTCAAAGTGCCAATCATTATGTATGCAGATTTCCAGTGCATTCTCCAAAAGATAGAGGACAAGAAACACAAAATAAATAAGAACGTTCGATAGGGATTTCGTGTGCTTAATAAGTTTGCGTGCGGCGAAATTACAAATCCTCGGCATCTCTACAGAGGGGAAGATTGAGTAGAGGTATTTTGTAAACTGATCGAAAATGAAGCTACATTGTAATATCAAATGTTCCCCCGAAAACCTATGAACCCACTAAGAAAATTTGAGTAAAAGAAATTTTCCGCCTCAGACATGAAAGTTAGAGACCATTGTCACTATACGGGCCAGTACCGAGGAGCAGCACATAATATATGCAATTTAAGGTGTAAGCTCCCAGCGTATATCCCCATTGTGCTCCACAATTTGATCGAATATTATATTCACCTGGTTATTAAGAAATTAGGGGAAAGTTCATCAGTAGCAAGATAGTGATGATAGCACAGAAATAAGATAATTTTATAGATTCGACATCGAAGTAAAGTTTGCCAATACATTCACAAGAAAGATGACAAAGCAAAAGACAAAACAACCAATCTTCAGGTCTTTTAAAAACCAGCTTAGGTTCATGTGGGCGTCAAGATCAAAATTGATGGGCAGGTGATGAGTAGCCGATTGTTGACCGATAGAGTTCGACCGATGTTTGTGTTCCTCGATGCGTTGGTGCATGTGGCGGTTTGTAATGCCTACATTGGGAGCGTCGCACTGGCGACATTAAAATTTGTTAACAACACATTGTTCACTCACAACATTTGGCTTCGTTTCCTTTGGTCTAAAACTTTCGCCAATTTTTCTGCTCGTGAATAGTGGCCTAATTGGCACCCTTAATTTGCATGCCTGGTCATCTAGACGATGATTTACGTTACGAGTACTCTTTTCATCCTTACAAGGAATAATGAATCGCACGATATCATTGACTAAATTGACATTAAAGTTACCTGGGCGGGAAAGCACTATTGGGAAAAGTCAAATACAATCCCGTCAAATACAGCTGACTTGTAGCCTTGCTTTAGAAAGATTGTGCGCAAATGTTCGACTTCTTCTGTAACGGCGGAATCGCTATTCAAAAGATACGTTCTGTTCAGCATTGAATTGATTAGACATTTCTTGAATGAAACATCCGTGTGACTTTTGAAGTGCAGTGTGGCACTGGTGTTCGTTGGCTTATGAAAAACAGATTTATATTGTTATTTACGCCATGATATATTCGCCAACTCACTTAAGTTTATGACATAAATTTTTTAGGTCTCATTCTTGATGAGCGCTTGACTTTGAGTAGATATTTTAGCTTAATCGAATCTAAGGTTTCAAAAAACGTAGGGCTGATTACTGAAGCTGCCCGAAGTCTGTATTTTGTGTTTAACTATAAATCTCCTTTGGAAATATAACATGGGCAGATAAGTGTATGAGTGAACCATCGAAGTTACATCGACTACCAAAAGCGAGCGGTTATAATCGTTCCGCATGCTGACAGAACTGCCCATTCAAGACTCTTGATAATCTCACGTCAGATACTTAATGTATTTGAGTAAAATATTCTTCAAACTCTAATATTGATTTATAGGCATCAGAAGAACTTGCTGCCTGCTAGCTGTTCAAGTTACTTTCGCCTAGTTAACCATCTTTACAAAAGTCACTTTTCAAAATTCGGCTACAAGGAAACATCTGCTACTAGCAATAGAAGAATCAGCATCTCAATTAGAGGCCCTGCTAAATTGCACTGCTGCCAAGGCATGTAGAACTAATCTCGTTCAAACATGAGTTAAAGGAGTTTCTCCTTCACTCAGACACTACCGCAACCCATTGGTAACAATTAAATCTCCAAAAGTGACCGAGTTCGTACATCATTGAAGTCGAAAATCACCGTAGATTCTTTTAAATGCCTTCTTGCCTCTGCTGTCGCAATACATACCCATTGGGGTGGATGGATGTACATTCTGACTTGACGTGCAGTCGCACACGATTAACCTGAAACTGTTTTACCTCGACTTCGAAGATGTTACTCTGCTGATGACAATTCTGCTTGTTTTAGCGTTCCTTTTTTTTTTGTGTTCGTTTACTCTTAACATGGTCCAAGAAAGGACCAAAGCGTCACATAAATTATTAGCTATATTCCTTACCTTATAGACAAACCCATCCTCTATGTCTTCTCTAAATTTGATAAGGACGACGAGAATTTCCTAGCTACGCCAAAAATGAAAGGAGAGGCTTCCATGGGCGAAATTTTCACGGCTATTATTTCAAAAGTTCCGAAATTCGATGTGTTGTTTACGATTTTAACATGCTTTCCCGGAAATTCCCGCGGGAATTTTCGAGGCACGCGATGTCCCCTTTGAGGAGTAACCGGTAGATTTAGATACGGCACGATCGTTATGTAGCCTTTGACTAATTGGTTGGTACCCCTCGCGAAGTATCATTAATTTTTTTTTATTTTTTATTTTCATTTGCTGAGAAAAGTCTTTCTATTGTGCTCTAGATGCTCATCTATAGTATTTTTGTTATAATGTGTAACCTCCCTCGTATATCGAGTAGAGATCTTGTTGCTGTTGCTGTTGTTGTTGTTGTTCTCGTTGTTATTTTTGTGTCGTTGTTGTTGTTGTGGTTGTGTTGTTGTTGTAGCTGGGCCACCGTTTTAGTCTTTTTACTTTTCTATGATATGTAAGGCCACGAGGGAACACTGTACGAGGAGATTAATTATTTTTTCATTGGACTTTATACGCTAGTATGTCCCTAAAGTTATAGAGAATTAGTCAATGCCTTAAAGAAAGTTGTGCTTTTGGTAATGAATTGTAGAAGAATCTCATTTGCTTGACGTCTGTGTACCGAGCTTTATGGAGTTTTATGGGCTGTTACTTGTAACGCAGGGAACTGTAAAGTTGTTACAGACCCGATGTCTTCAAGCTTACTTGCAAATAAGGCAGTGTCACTAAAAATTTCGCAGGTTTGTCGGTGAGCTATGTATCATCTTTCGCGTTCCAAGAGATGCATACTTTCCGAACATGAATGTGTTTGAGATTAAGTTTCACTTTCTGCAGTCGTCGCTGTAACAGGTAGATATGGAACAATGCTGCAGTTTTCCTGAATTTGAAGTAATGAAGTAGGAATTAATTACAGTTAATGGGAGTAGTGAGGGGGAATAGAGTTATGGAATTTCAGTTGAATAGGAAAATTCACCTCCTTAAAATCAATTTGGAGAACTCTCAATTTGGCATGGCAGCAATTGCCAAAAATGAACGATTCTTTTATGTGAAGAATAATTGCAGATGTTCTTATTATCTGCTTACAAAATCGGTGGAAGGTTGTTTTTAATAATTTTAGAAATCACAGTTTCATGACTTGAAGACATGGATAACAAAATTGAAGCTATTCTGACTGGTGGGCAGAGTGGGTTTAAATTTATCAAGCTGGACTCATTGGCACACTGGATTGGAACCCCTGAAATTGCGCTACGATTTACAATTGCTCTCCTATCTGGTATGCATTATGCTATGCTCCTTTCAAACCTAGAATTGTCTTATGTCTACTTTGACAAATATTTAGGAATATCATATTGATTAATATGTTTTCCAGGTATGGGCATGCAATCCTGCACGCTGAGGGTGAATGAAATGCATTGCAAAATGTGTTTTAACGTTAAAGATAGCTTAGTCTTTGTTAGAAATGTAAAGTTAGCTTGTATGATGATGATGATTATTTGCTTAAATTATCTTGTCAGGCATTGTTTTTGCTGCCCTGTACAGCTTTATTCGGAAAACTGCATCTGCTTTAAAGGTATCCATAGTGGCTAATCACATGTTACGTACTATTAGCTTCTTACTTTGGTGCTTTTCAAAGATACAAGATGCTTTTATGTGTGGTACAGACATGTATACACTCAAAAATCAGAGGCACATACCCTAATTAAGCATTGTGAACTTGGTAAAAAATTGCTGCATGAGGCTATTTGGTATCTTAAGGCTTGTGGAGAGATGCAGATGAGCCTGCACCTTCTTGCTATAGTCATGTTAGGTATCAGCTGCAAAACGTTTCCTAGGATAGTATGGAATTTAACAGTGTCTGGGCACTAGGAATTTATTTCGGGAATTTTGCAGTTAAGTGTTTTGGCTAGTTTTTTTTTTCAACTTTTAGGTTCAAGTGCTGCCTATGTTATTTTACGAAGTACCATAATGACATGCTAGTGCAAGTCTATGCTATGGCTAGTTAATGCTATTGCTTTGTAATGCAAGCACATGCTATTCTGGTTTAATGTGGCCTTTGTGACTACTTGGAAATCCTTGAGTCTGTTTCTATCTATAGTGTTAAATTTGATGTGCATCATGGCATTATCAAGACATATATATTGTCATACATAGATTCTATAATATGCCACATGGAATTAATTGCTTAATAATATCGCTTTTCTTGTTTTCAGCATCTGTATTTTACTGTTTGTGGATTAACAATATCCTATTTCTGTTTCGGTAAGTTTGCAAGTCTGTCTTGTTGTGTTAACACAATATAGTCTGCCCTTTAGTTAAGGTCAAGTACTGACTGGTCTTGTACATTCCCGTTTACTCAGTGATTGTGTAGTTTTGAAGAATGTGCCTGCTTATGTCCTGTTATGTAGTAAGTATAGTAAGCAACTCGCCACTTTGACATCTCCCCATTTCCAAGATTTCTATACGCTTTTTCTTCTCTGCCATGTTGCTGCACTTAAGTGTTTTGCCGTTTCCTGTCTTTGGGCAAGTGCCTTGCAGGATCAAAGGCTTCTGTAATTTTGTAGGTCCTGATGTCGTCCATGGCCTCATAACCATCTTTACAACTTATGTATCACTGGTTTTGTTTGGTGGTACCGTATCACATGTGATCTTTTCATTCCTGTTTCACTTGGTGAGTTAGATGAATTGCCTTAGCTTGGAAGTGCCACAATTCCATTTTATGTAACTCTTTACGTTGTTTTATCCAGATAAATCAGGAAATCACTGATCTGCTCCACTGCTTTACAACTTCTGTAAGGGTCAGTGATAAACAATGATCAGCACAGTAATCTATAAGTTTGGGTAATTTTTGTATGCTTTCGGAATTTGAGCCCCCAGGTTGCCAAATTTTAGGTAGATAGGCTGAAATATAATAAGATAGAGGCTTATGTAGGTACTCAGGTAAGCAATATCTAGGATGCAAATTGATAGAAGCTGCTAATTCTGTATCGTACACCAGTATGAAGTTAGAATTGTTGGTTTCGGTCACTTTTGCATTCTCGTTTGTTTTTTTCTTCAGACATACTTAGTTGTTGGGTACATGCTAACGGCAACGGACCTTTATGATGTGAAGTGGACTACGCCACAGTGTGTTTTGTGCTTACGTTTAATCGGTACGTATATGATTTTAAGTAGATTTGGCCTTGTTGCTCTCGGAATATTTGACGATGGACCACTAAAATACTGCGAAAGCAATTGCAGTGTAATGCGATGCACTTATGAGCAATTCCTATTTGGCTGGAGGCCGCAGAAAGAAAATAGCACCTCCCAGTGCCTGGAGTGTTATTTATGACCTTTAAATCTCGTTCGATGGGATCTGAGTAGAGCAGCAAACTGCAGCGTACGTTTGAGGTGCGCAAGCCTACACCGTATTCGTTTGGCGAGCCTTGCGCTCTGAGAAAGGGTTGACATATCTGTAGGCACAATCGAGTTATGGATAAAGCTGTAACGGCCGCACGAGACGAAGGACTGCAGAAAGAGGGAAAGGCAGAATCTACTTTTGTTACTGAAGGGTGGACGATCTCCTTTCAGAAAGTGCAAATAGCCGCACCATGATGAATCCCTATCGCGAACTTGAACTAAATACCCCACCTAGTGCTCTTGGCTGCGGAGGATAAGAAAACCTTGCTCGGCGAAGAATTCGACCAGTTACGAAGAGCATGGATAAGGGTTGGTCGAGGAGAGAATATAGCTTGGGTCCTGATGGCTTGGAGAAGGATATTTGACAACCGTGAGCCGGGCATTGTCAGCTGCTCGCTCGCCATATGTGGGGTTCAGCAGTCACCGTAAGGGGCCTGGCTGTAAAGGATCTGTACTTAATGAGTAGACTTCTCCGTGGGCAGTCGTACGCAGCTGATGAGGCAGATCTTTGGCTTGCATGAATTTGCCTCATGCTCTCGTAATATGTGGTCGTTGGCGTTTGTAGTGTCTGTAAAATGTATGATTTCTTTTTTTAAATCTTGGTGCGTAGTATTCAGTGGGACTGAAATGGGAATATTTCCAGTTGAATTCCCATATTTAGAATTCTTTTCAAGCCTCCCTTGGAATTCTTTTTATAACCTTCCCCTTTTGCTAATCGATAGTCTACAAACGTTGCTACTGTAGGGGAGAACGGCATTGCCTTGTATATATTGTGTTTCTGCTTTTAAAGGTTTGGCATGGGACGTGTATGACGGACAATGCAAGCAGGTGAGCATGTACTTTTGATGGTCGAAGCTTATTGATTGTCTGACTTTGCGTGTTGTCGAAGCTAGTTTGTTCACGCTCGCGTTGGCCTCTGCTTGTGAAAATCGCGCTGAATTTCACTTGTGAAACAGTGAAAGCCGTGACGTGTTGTATTGGAGAAGTGCTCATGGGCTTTTGTTGTGTTTGGGATCTATGCGTGTTTGAGATCTATCCGTGTATATGTTGTGTTTGGGATCTATGCGTGTTTGAGAT
>QQSS02215393.1:0-23196 GCA_003687565.2 Craspedacusta sowerbii
GGACTGAGTGGAACATTAGAGCACGTAGCTTCTATGGCATTCCTAATAAATCATGCGCGCCAAAAGCAGCGAAGTATCACTATCACGCTTCTCGACCTGAAAAGTGCGTTTGGAGAGGTAGATCACTCGCTAATAGCAGAAATTCTGCAATACCATCATATTCCAGATCACATATCCTATCTGATAAGTATCCTGTACTCTGACGTCTAATCAGCTGTTATAACCAACTTCTTTGTCACGCGCTATATCCCTGTGCGAAAAGGAGTTCCCCAAGGCGACTGCCTCAGCCCTCTTCTGTTCAGTATGCTAGTGAACACCATTGTGCAGTACATCAAAGGGCTCAATTTCCTGCAGTTTGGCTATCGCTTCTCAGCACTGTTTTCGCACCGCAACTGGCTACAGTTTGCTGACAGTTGCTGCAATTAGCGGACTGGAATCGGAAAATCAAACCCTTCTAAACGCGTTTCGCGATGGTGCAACTGGATTGGAATGACAGTGAGGGTGGACGATTGTCATACGTTTGGCATTAAAAAAGTAAATGGCTCCTCGAAACAAGTTAAGCAGAAAGTCTACATTAACAATCAGGGAATTAAGCCTGTGGAAATCAGCTGCTCATTTACTTATCTAGGCAGGTCCTTGTCTGGCGACAGCCAAAAAGTCAAATTAGCTGGTACTTTTTCAAACTTCCTTGAAACCATGAACAATCTGCCTCTTGATCATCGCAGTAAACTTCTTATACCCCAGAGATATGTTCTATCCAAAATAAGCTGGGACCTTACGGTTTCTGAGCTAATAGAGACGTGGATTAAGCAATCTCGTGACAGCAAACTGCGGAGCTATCTAAGACTGTGGCTTAATATCCCGATATGTGGCACTCTAGATATAATCACGCTTACAAAGAAACATTACGGCCTAAACATCTGCCTTGTTTCCGACAAATTTATTCAATGCCAAGTTGCCTACCGGCAGTGTCTTGCAAAATCAAAGAACGAGGACGTAACTTTTAATCAAAAGAAAGCGAGCTTCGGAAAGAACATTAAAGCCGACTTCTATGCATCACCCCGGGAAGCCATAGAAGGCATTAGGAGCATGAAGAAAAGCAGCATTGAAAAGAGTCTAACCACCCACTCACTCGCCATTAAATCCATCTGGTCATATGCCCTTCCCAGCAGTGCACGCTTCTGGTCTAGTGTGCTAGAAAAGATGACACGGAACATTTACACGTTCTCAATTCGATACGTCAGTAACTGCTTGCCCAACAGAAGCAATACCCATCGATGGGGAGTCGTAGGCTTGGGACTCTGCTCTTTTTCTCCTAATCGGCAAACACTGGATCCCGGGATTGGTGGTTGCAAAATTTTGCTAGAGGAAAAACGCTTTAACTGGAGGCACAACTCTATTCTCCTAAGCTTAGCTCGCGCGACAAAGGCTCCTCCTTTCGTCACTGTCTACAGCGATATTGAAGAATGCCAGGAATTTTGTCCCCATCGATCATATCGGGAGATAGTTTTCGCCCCGGCATGATAGCAGTCAGGGAAAAGGAGATCTTAGTAATGGAGCTCACCGTTGGATTTGAGCCAAATATGCAAGAGATCGCGTCGCGAAAACAACAGCGCTACAAGCCTCTAATTGACAGCCTGTCGAAGACACAGTCAGTTCACTTTCTAAACCTGTCCATCGCAGCAGCCGGAATCATCGGCAACGATGCTGCAAACGTTTTCGATTGGATGAAGGACCTAGGATTTAGCCAAAAGGCGTCAGAGTACCTTATTCGGAAAACATAAATATTTGCATACGCACTACGTACTACCTCTTCTGTCGCAGAGACAAGCCTTGGGAAACCCCAAAACTTTTGTCCTGGTAGCAACGCTGTCAGCTGATTTGCCATGCCTGAATTGAGAGTGGCAAGCCAGTTTTTTAAATGTATACACGAATATGTAGTCGTGAGCACTTGAGTAAATAAATTCTCGATGTTTAAAAAAAGGAGTTATTATTATTATTATTATTATTATTATTATTATTATTATTATTATATTATTATTATTATTATTATTATTGTCTGGTGACTAGACCATCCCTGGTTATTATTTAGCTTTCGCATCTGCGGTAGTTATATGCCAAGGAGTCGGAATTATTATCTTAACGTAGTAAGGACCATATTGTCAGTTGGCAATGTTATCTGTAGCAGGTAGCCCATGCTATGAGCAGCAGAAATTTCATAAAGAATTACACATTTAAAGCACCATGATCAGCGCTTCAATACTCGATGGGTGTACTTTGTTCCCGTCATTGCATGGCACATAAATGATTAGAGTTGCTGGTTGCGGCGTGATTGGGGATACAGCAAAGAGCTTTTATAATTCAGAAAGTTTATAGGAGTCTTGTTCTGCAAGGATACGTCAAAATTTTACCTTGGTTCTCCTTAATTCCAGATGTTTTTTATTTTTGGTCACCGGTTCTTTGATGTTACATTTAGAAGTTTGCATTTCAGGAGAATGGCAAATGCAAAGGGCGAAATCAGGATTGGTGCGAGCCATCAGGTGATTGTTTTTTATCAGGCCTTATTGTTATGTAAGGATGGATCTCTGTCTGGCCTTCTCGTAGTGGTCATCGCTGGTCTTGCAGTCGCGTGATTTCAATAAGGAAAATTTTTCAACCTTCCTGGCAACTCTGTGGCGTTTTGCTCGACCTCCATGCGTGCCTCACTTTCGTTCTTGTTTTGTACAAGAAACTTCATGCTTTTTTCTGAATACCGGTTGTACGATTCGATTTCGTACCAACGAGCCTTGTGAGAGAACATAAGACCTTCAGTGACGTCGATTTTAAATCACGGAGTTTTGCGTCTACCTTTAAGCAGTTTCAGTTTCCTTTCGACGTTTCTGAGCATTCATTTTTCTTCCTGGTCGGCTTAGCGCAAATTTTCAAAGCGTTGCAGCATTCTTCTGAATGTGTCATATCGGTAATTCTGTATTGCTTAAGCAATCAGGCATCTGTCCTAGCCGATCTGGGATGCTTGATTCGGCGTTCGGCCTTTGTTCTTGCGTCATCTATCTGCTGATGGAAATCTGCTCCCTGCTTTGAAAGTTTCGCTTTGAGCTTTCCATGTCTGGTGTAATTAGTTGAGTGCCATGCTGGGTAACTTAAGACCAAGGTTCCTCAACCATAGGGCCGCGGCCCTGCTGAGGGCCGCGAGTGAGAGGTGTTGGGCCGCAATAAATTTTTAGCAATTCGCGCTTGGACCGCGAGGGCCGCGACCGGCTAAAATTCGTTTTTCTGTTTTGTATTTTATCGTTGCGTTTCTGAATCATCATGTTGTTCAGTCCATAGGAGAAACAGTAAAATTATTTTTTTTTTTTGCTGACCAAGTTAACGCGTTGAAAAAAAATTGCTTTCTTTGTGGACCAAGAAATTCAGGAAAAGAGGATGGATATGTTCCCGCTACTCTCTGACATCCTGGAGACAGCACCTGAGGTTTTAATAAGTGATTTGGTTTCTCGTCACCTCTCACAAGTTTTAGCGAAGATTAAGGAGTACTTCCCTAACGAACGTGCGGATAGTGGATCCATTTTTAGTAAACCCCTACAAAAATGCTCTGCCGTCAGATCTAGAATCCTTGCTTCCTGCTGTCTTAACTGAAAGTATTTAGAAGATACAGTGGGCCAAACTAGACTTACCACGTTCTGGATTCATGTCTTAAAGGATTAGTACCCATTTCTTGCTCTTACGGCCGTAAAAGAGCTATTTCGTTTCACAGCAAAATACCTGTGTGGATCGGGTATCTCAATTGTAGCCTCACCCAAGAAAAAGTCTAGGAGTAGACCTAGAACAACACTCGGCGCCACTTTGAGACTGGTCTCACTAGTAAAGAACTGCTTATTTTTTTTTTATTGTTAATAGTTTCCTAAGAAGGTTTTTGTTGCGGACTTCAAAAAAGGACTTTTGAGTCATTGAGATTTAATGGAGCCATTGATGTAAGTTTGTTTGCATCAAAACATAGTTGTCATTCGTTTTGCACTGTTTTTACTTTATTTCATCATAACTTTAGTGTGCAATCGTTATTAACATTTTGTTTTGCGACTTGCTTTGCGAGTGTAAATCGGTTTATAATTCACCAATTATGTTTCTAAATCTATTGAATTATCCTCTTTGTTTGGTGATTTTTATCACATGCAGTATATCCTCTCAACGGCGACTTTTCGCAATAACAAGCAGGTTCGATGATGATCTTGAGATGTAACTTACCACACAATAAATTAGAAAAACAAGCGATTTGGCCGCGGCCTGCTGTACACTGGAATAGGTGGGCCGCATGGAGAAAAAGGTTCAGAAACCCTGCTTAAGACCATATCTAGTATAGTCTGCTCACCTTGGTTCCCGCCAAGTGTACTTCCGGGTTTCAATCACTGGACAAGTATTAATTAAAGAAATGGTACATTTTATGTATTACAATGTTTTGAGAGTGTGCACTGAGAGTTTGTGCATAATTTCTTATTTCTTATATTTGCCCTCAGGCTATTCTTCCAGAGTTTATCCCGCTTAGAGAAAGAAGCGAGTCAGAGATCGAGGATCTCTGGGCTTACTGTCCTGAAGAACTGGTGTGTTGTTTTGGTTTGTTTACCTATCTGCGTCCCTGCTTATCAGTGGTTTATCTTCTGCGAGTATCAAAGTAGCTCGCCGTTTCTTTGTTTGGACTTTTGTTTGGATTTGGTTGTAACTTGTGGACAGCTTCCGTGCAAAAGCATTTAAAGGTGTTTCAACCCTTCGCTGATGAAAGCTGTCTAAGATCTTGATACGCTGCTAAAACTGCACTCGTATGGCACTTTTCTTCGGCACAGTCTCTTTTCAGGATCGAAAAAGTACAGCGAGCCCTTCGATTTGTCTACAATAACTGCACATACAATGACACTCAACTGCTCGAAAGAGCCGGAAAGTGCTTGATGCAAGTGAGGCGCTTGCGAGGCGTGTGTTTAGAAGTTTTCAAAACCAAAATTGAAAGATATCTTTCAGCTATCAAAAAATAGGCATTCGCCAGAAATCTGTATGATTTAGCCGTACCGAAACCTAACCAAGTCTCCTTTGGATCTAGAAGTCTAAGATCTTTAGACCCAAAAATTTGGAATTCCCTGCCAGACCATATAAAGTCAGGTTCCGGCGAAAGACTATTCAAGTTAAATATAAGGAATTGGGACGGATCTAAATGTCTATGCAATGTTTGTGAGGACCACCTAAAGTTGTAAGGTAGTTTACATATATTGGGATATTTTTCGTTTTATTGAAACAAAAATGAGAACGTTCTAGTGTTCCTATTTCTTTACGTTTGGACATGCTCATAAAAAGCCTTCTCGGTCTGTTGTGTTAGTTTTTGGGCTGCGTTTGTATGAAACGCAGGTTTAAGCTCGGTGTAGCTGGCTCTATATGATTATGAGCTGAATTTTCCTGTTTCGCTTGGATGGATGGATGGCCTTGCCAGTGGACTGGTTGGCCCTTAATTTCAATTTGCAGTTTTTACGGATTCTCATCCTCCGTGCACGTCCGCTCGCCATTGACCTTGGTTATGTCAAACAGGTCATCAATTCCATAAAAGGTTTGTTTCTTTCTGTAAATGTCGTAGTCTCTCAGAAGAAATACTACTTTTTCACGAATGGCCTAATCAGATAAATGCGGAAAGTTCAATGTTTTGCCTCATAGAGCTTTAAGCTCCGCAGCAATCAGGCCAAACGTCTCGCTTTGCCAGTGGACTGAAGAAATTTGAAGCATCAAAGAGCGAGTTTCTTCTTGGGCACGCAGCCCCGTTCATTCAAGAATGCTGCATAAATCCTTACCTTGCCTCTTGTTCCACGCAAGACTAGCCAGGTGGATTTTGTTCAGCCTGCGTTTGTTCCTGAAAATAGCTTGTGATCCCTCACTCCAAATTTGAAGGACTGTCTCTGATCACGCGTGGAGGGATGGTTCACTGTCGCTTAGAAGACTATAGATTGCTGCCAGTAGTTTTAATCAGCAGGGGATTTGATCTGATCTCAGCAAACTAGTTGTTTGGCTTCGTTGCTGTTACCGAAGTTCCTCAGCAGCGGGAAAAATCATTACAGGCATTACATGCATGACACGAAACTTCTGCCACGCTGGTGTGTGATCATCTCAATGAGACAAACGTCATTTAGTCAATAATAGGTAAACGTTCATCCGTTAGTGCTACAGGAAACGATTTTTGAGGGGATAAAGTCAAAAAGTCGTCACCCTAATGTGCAGCGCTACCTTGCGTCTTTTAGTATGAGCAGTAAGGAGGCCCTGATCAGCTAAGAATCGTGGCAGTGCAACTACGCTTGGGATTCAAACAATAGCAAGATGCTGTGTTATGATTCGTCCGTGATTTGCTATGACCTTCAGGTGCATCATGACTGTTTAGGTGTGGGATCCGGATGTTCCCGAATCAAAAGTCGATTTTTATCTAAGAGCCGCAAGAAGCATCGCAACTTTCAACGCCTATTGTGAAGCAGAGGACAGCTGTGTTGATCGCGCTTTGGCAACGTTTTCGGAAGACCAAACGACCGCGAATGCCTACGATATGGTATGTAGATTGGTATTATCTTATTTTTTAGGCGTATTACAATTAAAGTCATGTCCTTTCAACTTGCATCTTTTAAGTCCAGACAATCTGTATCTCTCTCTCTCTAGTTTTTTTTATCTGTCTTTATTTTTCTGTCTCGCTCTCTCTATCTTTGTCTATCTATCTATCTACCTACCTATCTATCTATCTATCTATCTATCTATCTATCTATCTATCTATCTATCTATCTATCTTTTTCTCTATCTATCCATCTGTCTATCGTTTTTGTATTATGTATTTTTGATGTAGTTACCCAAGACATGCATCTATTTCTATCAGTATCTGTGCACATGCTGTAGTATGATTCATGGCATAACTCTTTTATTGAGATCAAGATTTATTAAGTAACACTTCTATTGCAAGATATATAATTTCGCCACATGAATTTAGCTGCATCAGTGCAAGTACGACATTTCTCTGGCACTTCACGAGTTGGTTCTGGCACCGCACGGGAAGGACCCTAACGAAATTTGGGACGATGACGAAAGGGTTCGTTCTGACGATTCGTATTCGTTGCTGATTAGGCTTTTTTTCCTGCCCAAGGAATTATTCTTCCCGATGACGTAATTGCATGTTGTCTGTTCTTGGTTTTGGTACTCGGTGGATTAGCTCATGTTGCCCTTGTGAGTCGCTATGTTGTGACGTCGCGCCAACCACTAGCCATCTGCAATTCATAGAGTTCAGGTTTGTCTGTTTCGCGGTGTGTTGACCAAAGCGCCCCTCAAACTTCACACATTATCAGCCAGAGCGGCCTTCATTTGCTGTTTTTTTTATTTCTTCCTTTATTTTTTTTAATTAGAAACAAAAAGTAGGACAAAAACCTGATGGCCGTTTGCTCATTAAGTGTTTATCAGCTGCTACAGATAGAAATTTTTTTTTAAGTTCTAATCACGAGCACATCGCATTCTATCTTATCAAAATTGAATGTAAGTTGGACGCGGTCGACTGCAGGCAGATTCAGATTCGGAGTTAATGTGTGTCTGGAAGAGTTATCGGATTTGAGTAGGTCGTTCCTGCAATTGCCTCGATGTGCGTTCGAGTTTGAAGTTGGTATTTGGTGTTAAGTGTTAATGTTATGTGTTAAGTTTGATGTTATGTGTTGACAGATTGTTGACATTATTCAGCCTGGTCGCACTTTCAAACCCACGTCATTTCTTAGTTAAGTTAGCTTGCATTGATGTATGCGCTCTTGGAATTGACGGCCTCTTCATGTCATCATGTCAGATCATGTTGCGTGAAGTGACCTTGCTTTTTCTGTCAGCTTCAATGAAGGTCAGGAAGTTCATTGCCGCAAATGTCTATTCGTGTAAACATACGACCAGCTAAATGCTGAACATTTATCGCGCTTCGGAGCGGGTGGGAATGTTCCATCTGTCAGCATGAGCTTATCTTGCTGTGCTTGTCAACTCCTTTCAGAAAAAGTTCATGCGTGGTTTGCGATCGCACGGCAAAACGTTTTTCAAGATCTGTAAAGAGCTTCTACCTGGAAGAACAACGGTACAGGAACTGTCCTGCTATTTTACTATATTTACTTCACTATACTTTACTATATTTTAATATTATTTACTGTATGATACCCTGACTGTGCTATATTATTTACGCTGTATTGAGGTGTGCTATGGTACTGTAGCGTGTTGTAATATAGTATACTGTATTGTGCAGCGCTATGTTACATGATTAAAGAAAGATGTATTCAGTAGTTGTGTGGCGTTCCAGCGACAATACCGGAAATACGTTACGGTGTTACATTTCATGAAGATCTTTCTTGGTTGGCTTTTATTGTTAGGTGGGCTTCTATTACAAGTAAGTTTAAATTGGAGGTTTGAAAATCTTGGAGACTTGGAAGCTGCTGCTCTTCTGTGTTCGGTAAATTATGCTATTCATTGTCAACGCCGAATCGCCTTTCCACCGTCCCCTTCGCCAAGGCATGTCAACCTTCTTCGCAAACTATACAAAATCTCTTTTCCCTCTTTTTTATCTAGTGTTTCCCTTGTTGTTTTTGTTGTTTTTGTTGTTGTTGTTGTTGTTGTTGTGGTTGTTGTTGTGGTTGTGGTTGTGGTTTTTGTTGTTGCTGCTTGTTTTTTTTTTAAGAGACGGAGGTATGCATCTTCTAAATCTCGGTTGCTTTGGCTTAATTTGGGGATATGAGAACAGTGAGGAAACTCCTGGGCTAATGCTAGCGATGAAGCTTACGAATGTGCCTTATTATAGAATTCTTGGATTTCAATCGCGAATCTTCTTGTGAAGTTTGTTAGTGATCTTGAGGCTTGAGATTTGCTGTTTTCGCAAGTATAAGCGCCACCGTAGAGAGAAAGCGACTTGTAAGCGAGGTCGCTTCTTACAAGCACAGCTTCCCTCCCTTGCAGAGACTCTCATATGATCTATCTGCCCTCTGGTTGAGATATGCAGGAAGAAGTTTGCCTTTCTGGAGTGATCAAGTCAGCTGCTTGGTTTTATGTGGTATAAATCTACGAAATGTGCACTTTTTGATGCAAGTATCTTTTAATCGTATAATACATGTTTATTATATATGAAATGTCGACATGAAGTCTTCAAAACGTTGAAAGCATCTTATTGATATTGCGCTAATTGAATCCTAATGAAGTATGAAAACGAGACGGCTAATTTATTTCCTATTCGTGGTGGCTTATGCAGTGGCGTGAAACGCATGGCGGGGTAGGCGTTCATCTTCAGCTCACAAGCTATCCGTATTGTAGCTTGACCCTGCGAGCTTCTTCTGGCATATTCTGTGAATGGTCTGCTGAGCTCATAGACATGCCCTCGCTAACTGCTTGCATGCCGGGAATTATCGTCTTGGTAGATACTGTTCTAACTGTGCTGAATGTTCTGCTATGAATTCGTCGAGGTTTGCTCTTCTAGAAAGAACTAGTACATTATTACTACCTGTGGAAGAAGACTCCAGTCGCACTCAACTCGCGCCCTCACAAGCGGGGCAGAAAAAGCACTGTTCTTGCCAGAAAGACCCGTGCTAGCAAGCCAAAGCCCGCGCTTGCGTCTGTCTTTCGTGAGTATGCTCGCATGTATGCATGACGCGCGTTTATTTGTATCTTGAGATTCTACTTGAAGGTCGCTTTCGCTTGAAGGTTTGCTTACGGTGTCTGATGCTGCGAGATAGTGCTTGTCGCTCAAGCACAGATTTGCATAGCATAGTAGTCAGTGTAGTATACCTCTTGCTGGATGACGGAGCGGCTTCTTTGTTTTGTTTAACATTCGTGCAGCACACCTTAACTGACGATTCGGATTCAAGAGGTATTCAATTCAGTGGTGCTATGAGCTATACGCGGGATGGTGATTTATTTCCTGCTTTTTCTGATGCGTAATAAGACGAACCGAAGTCATTTAATATTGTGTTGACAAGTAAATTCATATTGCTCTAATTTTTGAGTGAGCCTCTTGCCTAGTTCGAATCTTGCTGATTCTTTTTAAATGCAATAGTTAATGCGTGGTGACTTGTTTATAGTAGACTCGAAAGTATGCTTTGTGTATAATTCATATGCTGTAGGCCGTAGTCGCTTGTGGTCATTGTTTTATCTCGTCCATGTCCGTATTTCTGCTCTCTATATTCATATTTTATTTATCTATGACCAACTTTGTTTTCTCTTCGTCTATGTTTCTGCTCTGCACAACAGTATTTTTTTCTTTACGGCAGTGGACTTGAGCTCGTGCAGCGAGAATGACTTTGACTCGATGGACAGTGATAACAATGCGGAGCATAGGTAAGCGCTCTACTGTCTCCTTAAACCAGCTGGCCAAAGTTGAGTGTTGATTCAGGGTAGGTACATTGAGGGTAATTCGTTTGCAAGTTACAGTGGTGCCCGTATAGCAACGGGGTCACCTCGAGGGCCCGCACTTGTAAATGTTTTTCTTTGCTGTCATGAAAAGCTTTGGCTCAAAGCCTGTCCGATGCAGTATAAGCCTCATTAGTTTGGTCGATGCGGTTGCCGTGTTTGCTCTTTTAGCTTTATTGACAGATTTTCGAGTTTTTGTGTTTTCTTAATCTGATTCATGCAAACATAAGATCACCGGTAAAAAGGAAACTTATTCTTTCTTTAGCTTGTATGCTTGTCGGCACTGCTACAGCACAAGTAAGATCTGTACATGATATATTGTTGTATCGATTTGTCTTACAAGATCTATGTATAGGCCTCTTTCTCGCTCGAAATACGTGGTAGCGCTCTTTGATATACCCCCTTAAGACGTTAAAGTTGGTCGAAACTTATTAATAAATTTGCGCCCACGCTGCGATTTTCTGCGACAGTTATGCAGGTCAATACCGAATTCTTTTGTGAATTTTTTATTTTTTTGCCTGCATGTTGTTTTGTGTTATCGTTTTAGAATCCAGGAACTGGCATCATGCCGGCAAGACAAGGCTTTTGCTGTGCTTCGATTGCCGATCGTATTTCAAGAGATACGGTCAGATGAAAGTAGGTAGCACGCACGTTGTAGCCCGTCTGCTTGGTCTTGCGTTTTTTTTTTTCTCTTCATATTTGGCACATGTTTGAATTGTTGAGTTAACTAAAAGAGTCGACAGGGCCGCACCCTTGATCGATGTTTTTGATTTCTGGCTGTGCGTGGAGGACAGTGGAGCAGTCAGTTTGAAATGGCTGTCACAACTTATCGGTAGCGACGAGCTTGGCAAGCAAGCGATTTTTATGAAAAGGTTTTATCCGGGTTTAGGGATAGCCACCGAGTGACTACTCACAACTGCTGGCTTAAACACGCACAGTTGTGTACTCAAGAAAGAAATTCAAGCATTAATGTTCGCTCCTTACGACTAGAAGTGATCTCTTCTTATGAGTGACGAGTGCATGCCTTTAACGCGCCCTTCTTACTGATCTCTTCTCGTCTTCCTCTTGTGACCCTCCACCTTGTCTTGTTCACCCGATTCTATTCTAGCTTTCCCTCGTTTTTTTTTTTTTTGGTTCACGTATACTGTCCTGTACTTGGAAAGCTAACTCGGGTTTTGCGAACATTATAAACTTTTAGGAAGTTTTTTTCTTGAAACCTTGGAAAATTTGAAGCTCATACTGGTGTTTTAAGGTGATCTCCTTGATGCTGACCTGTTTGCTCTAGGCATAGTATTGATTTGTATTGATGTGGCTTCGTGTATCCCTTGCGTCGATTGATTGATTGATTGAGTGAAGTGAAAACGAAGAAACGTCTGATGATATCCTCGAGCCTGTCAAGGAATTTGTCTGTTATCTTAAGTGTCGTTTCCTCGTCAAGCCTTCGCCCGGGACTTACCAGCTACGTATAAGCCAAGTATGCCGGCTGAACGAGCGACTAAGGGTTGCGCTTATTAAGTAAAGTTTAAGTAAAGCCAGCCGGCTGTTTCTTTGCATTAGCGCAGGTTAGATAAAGTTTATTGTCGGTTGCGTATGTGTCCCAGGTTTGGTGTTGCATATGTATCCCATGCCTATATATAGTCGCGCATTTCTATTTATAAATATATTGTGCTACTATCCTTCTAGTCTGTTATGTATATCGCGTGGCCATACTTGCTAACCGTGTTCGAACAACGCAATGACTGGTTGATTTTTTCACGTTTTGAAAGGTGTTGAAGGAAGAGGAGAAACGCGACCCTCCTCCGTTCATCTATAAAGCTGCGTTCGAGAGCTTGGAGGAGGAGCGTATGTCATGTTCCAGTCGCATGCGCACTCGACGCACATCCACACCCGTGTTCGCCCACTCCGCCAGCCACAGGCGACGAATGGTCACTGACGAGCGGGACGGTAGGTGCATCCTCACGCCTTCACTCTTAAGGGAGAAGGGGGGGGGGGGGGAAGGGGGTTGGGAGAAGGGAATTATTCTGATGTAGAACGAATTTGTGATGGTGGTGGATGGGTAGAAATATGGAACCAGCTTTTGCGGATGTTGCTTTGCATCTTGTGAAGCTGCAGTTGTCTCTCTTGCTAGCATGGACGCGAGCGTTTGCATTGCTATGGAGCCGCTAGTTGTTGGCATGTGCACGCATAGTTGTGCAGCGGGAGCAAGCGCTTATGGTAGGCCGCAAAAAGTTGGCGGTGCTTGCGAAAAACAGGTACCAGTACCTTGCTTGCACTTCGTAACGCTTGAGTGCTATGAATTCCGATCGGGGAGCTCTCTGACACGACGGCCATCTAGTGTGTGCCGGATTAGCCTGTCGCGTGGTTGTAAAGTACATTATGAGAATTGCGCGTGCGCATAGACGAGGTGATGTGAATTGAGCTTTTCTCATTTTTCCAGGCAAGCCACCGGAGACAGCTGGTAAGCAAGTTTCTTGCGCCGACGATGGCCAGCGTAAAGACGAGAGTGCGGTGAGGAAAATTTTTCAATTTATTGCAATGAGCGGCTGACTGGAGCATGTGTGAATGCGTGCTTGTGTGATCGTTTTGACATGGGATGGAAAGGCGTTGCATGTTGATCCATAATGGCTGCGTTAATGCTTCATTCTTCTATCTCCACTTGCCGTGTTTCTTTTGCTGTTCTCGGGTAGATTCACTGTCAGCAGGGTTGGAGAAAATCCAAAGTAAATATATTTTAAAAATCAGACTTTTATGTAAATCGTAAAAAAAAATGTTTTATATCTAAAACAGATATTTTTATTGTAATCCTTTTTTTTTTATCGTTGACATTCTAGCCAGAAAAAGGTTGCTAAATTATTGATTTTGCTGTTACAAGGTGCAGACTATTGACCACGCTTTTGTTTTGACTAAATACATAGGCACAATACTCATTCATGAAATGATTTGAGTTTACAACTGAGATAATCAGTTGCTTATGTCTATACTTCTCAATTTCAACTTTCTGTACCACAGTTTCAACGGCCGTTAAAAGCTGTTATATGTGATGAATACCAAAAAAAAAAACTTTAATTAAATCTTATGAACAAGCTCCAGGTAAGCCTGTGAAGACAACCGTAGTTCGGTTGACTCGTCAGTCCATCAGAAAGTTTCCAATCTTCTAAAAAAGCCATAAGCTGAAGAAAGACCTGCGCGCTCCGGTTGCTGTTGCACTACTCACAGCGCAGTCTGCCCAATGCAATATGGCAGACGTTGTTGAAGAGTCGTAGAATATGAGCAGCAAACTATCGGACTCGTGCCATGACAAGATTGTAAAGAAGAAGTTGAAAAGCAGGTATCAACCGGCAATTCTCATCTTCTGGCTCACCTCTTACACCCTCATTTTCATGGACGGATGCTGAACGAAGGAGGAAAAAAAACGCAGCACTTGAGTTTGCCGATGCGCCGTATCCCACTTAATTTCCGTACTAATGAAGTTCAGTTGAAATTCACATATATTCTTTCCATATAACTTCAGCTCAGATGTGGCAGGTAGATTATCAGCTGATCAGTGGTGATCTGCACATCTTGATGACGTCGGCGGAGAAGCTTTGTAACTATTGTGTATTTGCTGGTTGCGATTCGTCGACTAGTGGTCACACTCGGGCTGTTTAGTAGTCTCGATCTGGCAGCAATTGCCGATTATTCAATTTATTTTGAACTTTTTTATGTTTGTGCTGTAATATTCAATGCAGAGAATAGATTGTACAGTATTACTTGGTGACAGTACCATACACTCGATTCAGTTAGTGATTAATAATCCTACCATGGTCTGCGTTTATATTGATAATTGAACCAGCTGATAGGCATAAAGAGTAGAGACGATGGGATTCTGTATGTTTTGGATGTTTCAACCTGTAAGTAACAAGACTTCGGTGAAAGGCAGCTTGTATTTATTTGCCGTTATTTCTGTCAAAAGGTTACAGCTAGATGAAAAAAAAAATTTGGTTCAATATTGAAGGTTTTTATTTAAGTCACAAAATAAGATATTTAAAAAAAAAACAGATTTAAATCGTGATTTAGGCAGTGATTTAAACCAAGATAAGTTGAATCGGCCAACCCTGACTGCCGGGCATTTCTTTCGGAAGGTTTGGTATTACGCCGGTGAATGAGCGGTTATTGCTCTTTGCTCAGCTATTTGCGTACGGCGCTGTACGCAAAATGATTGACTCATTGTGTTTTATTTTGGTCGTGTTAGACATAACGAATTTCAATTTTTGAAATCTGATTCTCGCAGGATTTCTCTAAGGAAGACGAGGGATTGGGCTTCGACAATGATACACAGGTTGCCGCGAGGGGCGAAACTGACGTTGATGTCAATGGCAAAGCTGGAATGGAGGAAGAAGATGAGTACGATCGTGACACGGTTGTTGATGGCGGTGAAGACGTTGATGAGGGCGATGTAGGTTTAATGCACTGTTATTTCTTTTTGCTTTTAAAAATAATATGTAGTGAAACTGGCTCTCGTTTATGCTCTACGTACTTGGGCGTAAAATTAAAATGTTTTCTTTCTTTGAAGGATGCTGATGACGAGCTGGATGCCGATAGCGAGCCTCCTAGTCCGAAGGAGGCTGCGTCGATATTTGCTGGCAATGAAGTTGTGGCCTCGGTCGGTTCTCGTATCGACCCTCCGCTATCAGCGAAGTCTTCTGTGATCACGCAAAATGTTGCGGCAGCTGCGGATATCTTCGTCGAGGAGAGAGGTCTATTCGCTGACGAGCTCCCAGCTTATGACGAGAAGTCATCGAGCTCATCGGATGCTCCCATCGATGAAGGCCTGGATGAAAAGATACGCGCGAGGTTCAAGCACTTGGCCACGTGTGACGAGACTTCGTGCTCTCGTACAGAGCGGGTTTTCATCTACCAGCGGCCTAAGAAAAAAAGCGTTTTTGATGCGGTAGGTTCCATGCTAATTGTTCGTTGCATAATCTTTTTGCAAATTGTGCGATGATTTGAGTGATGTCGTGCTTGAAAAGCATATTCAAAGCATAATCGTGTTCGGCAGGTTTCGTTAGATATATTCTTGTCAGCAGATGCATCTGCTTACGTCGGTATTGCTGTGGATGCGTTTGCTGTCGATCGAGCCGTATCGTTTGTTACCTTCCTCGGTGATGGAGCTGACACACCTGCGCGGTATTGACCCGATTCGCAAGTCGTCCGTTTTAAGTATTGCAAGCATTAGAAATGAAATCGTGATTAGGAAAGCCTTCGCATGCATGTGTCACTTGTAGTCATGCAGCACGGATTTCGTTGCAGAAGTTAGTTGAGAAGTTTCTGATCTTCTTTAACTTAAAGCTGAATCGGCTTGGCGCTCGTTAGGATATGAACTATTTGCGGGCGTTAAATTTCAACGTACAAAGTAGGGGCGACATTATTTTGTATATGAATTTGCGGCTAAGTGAAGTACGGTACGTTACACCTAGCTTGTTTATGCTTTCCAGGCTCGCCCTCGCGAAGGTCGGTCTGACCACGAGTCAGAACGAAAACGTCACTGCTCACCGTCCAGCATTCCTGCACGCATCACGTCCAACTACGATGCTACCCTCCGTTACTTTCAGACCGTGGCGCATGCGCACGGTCTCAGGGCTGCAGATTCGAATGCACCACCGCATGGCTTCTGGGCCCCTGGATTTTCTGTTCCGCCGGAACTTTCGTTGCACCGGCCGGTGAGTCCTCATAAAATACCGCACTCGTCTGGAAAATTCGACCATTTCTCAAAGATGTTGGATCGGAGCAATCCGGACTCCTTCTACCGTGGTAGTGTTGTGCGGTCGTCACTAACTCCGCATAGCGTTTCGCACTCGTTCCCGCGACTTGAAGGGGCACACCGCGTGGAGCCCCGCTACGCGCCAATGGGTCATATTTCGTCGCACCTGCCGGCTGCCATTGAAAGTCTGTCGCGCATATCTTCCGGTATTGATAGAATCGGTAATGAGACAGTTCGCTCCACAGATAGGCTGCATGATCCTGTAGCTACAGCGGAGCGAGTCGCTGGTATTGACCCTCTTTCTGGTCTTCCTGCTGTACCTCATATTCATTCTCACCTTCACACCCATACGCATTTGCACCTGCACCCTGAGGACAGTCGAGCGTACCGAAGTTTCCTACAGCCCGCAGAGTCTCACAACGATCGCCAGTCGGTGCGTCATGATGCTGAATCGCATCCGCCTTCAGCCACCTTCGATCATGATCTGCTGAGGCAGTACCCAGATTTTCTGTCGCATGATTTACGCCTGAGGGAGGTATTGACTGGCGGCAACCCTCACTTGCGCGTGCCCCGCGAGAGGTCGCAAAGTCCCTCGCGCCACACGGCAGATCACGTGGATCCTGTTGCTTACCACTTAATGTTGTCACAGTATAAGCGAAGCTGCCAGTCTAGTCAATCATCGCCTCTCAGCCAAGCAGGCAGTCGGCACCTGCCTGTGCCCGACGCTCTCACCCATGGGCGGCACGTTCTTTTTGCAAGGTCCGAGCAAAGTAATCAAGTTCACAGTATGATGCGCTCTACCGAGCACGAGAGCCCGTTCAGGCCTGATCATGAAAAACATCAACACCAAGTACATGCGATCGACAGACGAAAACTGGAACAATACCCGCAGCCACATCTCTTTACCGAGCGACATCATGCGACATACCGGCCGAATTCCGCCAGCTCTACCGCCAGGTTGCACACTCCTCCGTCTGTTCACCAGCATCCTCATGTTATGCACGCGGGATACCGCGGCTCGCCCTTTGTCGATGGCATTCACAGAGTTGATGGCGCCTCCATACAAGAGACGTTGGGCCATTCAGAGCGAATAGTGCGCGACCGAGCTGTACACGAGCGGATCGTCCAGGAGGACCGTCGACTTTCTATCGACAGGCAGCATGTGAGTGACAGGAGCAGGCATGATCGACCGTCTATATTTGGGAGACACAGACATCCTGAAACAATAGACCTGTCTGAAGAATGACAACTATATGAACTGTCGATGCTTTCATTTCCTTTTGTAAATGATTGTCAATGTTAACCCTGTGGACCATATAATTTATTTGTCCAGCCTACCTAATTTGTTGGGTCGGAGTGAAACGCTTACATGAGCGTACGTATGTATAGGTTTTTTTGTGCGCGTCTTTATGGTATATGTTCACATGTGATTCAATGCATATGCTTGCATGTACATGTGGTAGCATAGCATTTATGTCATATATATATATGTAATGTACTTACGTACGTTTCTATGTATGGGTGGATGGATAGATGGATGGGTGGACGTATGTACGCTCGTACGTATTTACACTGGCTGAGACGGGTACAAGTGGTACTTGTAATTGAATTTGTTCTACTTTGTATTCCTTTCTTGAGGGTGCTAGCTAACTTTCATTTGTACGCCCTATTAGACTCAAAATCTACAAAATATGTAATCAAGCGCGTATCGATTTTTCATTGTTTTTGAAAACCTCCTACCAGAAGTGTCGATCAGGTTAAAGGAAAGAATGACTTTTCTGTTAGTTGTGAAAGAAATGCTTTCTTTCTCTTCTTGTGGAGTTGCCGTTTGTATGGATGAGACTTAGGAGGAAGATTACAAGCTATAACTATTCAGCATTATAATTACTCTCGGAAATAAATCCGGTTATATTATAATACATTTTGTTGTATTAATCTATAATATATTGTGTAATATGATATTATAGCATGGTACTAAATTATTCATAATACATTATATTGTATTTTCTTATTTTGAACTGGGTTGTATTGTCTTATTACATAGTATTACATTTTAAATTATAGTAAATTATATTCTATTATTATATTTACTCCGTATTACGTATCCGCTTAGCATATGTTTTATTTTTAATATTCATTTAACATGTTGGAGAAGAGCCAGGAGTTTCCCCGGATGCGCAGTCTATCGATCGTCGGTGACAGCAAATGAGGCCAGTCGTCGGATCTTGGTTGAGCCTCTCAAGGAGCTAAGGATCTCGATTTCTCCGCAAAGGTAGCCTCTGGTACCATTAGACACTCTTCTTAAATTATATTATATTATCTTATATTATAATTATATTATATCATGATATATTGGATTATCTTATATTATATTATGTTTATTTTATGTTATGTTATACTATATTGTATTACATTATATATTGGATTATATTATATTATGTTATATTACATTATATCATATTATATGATATTATATTAGATTATATTATATTAGATTATATTATATTATGTCATATATCTTTTCATATTACATTTTATTGTATTATAATATATTACATTGTCATATATTAAACATACATATATATATATATATATATATTCATACTATGTTATATGATATCTTGTTATTATATTATATTATTGTATAGTATATTATGTATGGTATTATAGTATATCATTTTATGTCATAGTATATTATGTTTAATTATATTACATTATATTGTATTATATTATACTATATCATATTGCAATATGTTATTTTATAGTCTATTGAATTATAATATGTAACATTTTGTTATATTATATTACATTACATTATATTATAATATGCTATATTATCTTGTATCATGTTATTTTATATGATGTTATATTAGATAATACTATACTACATTATACTATGTAATGTTATATTATAGCTTATTATATTACATTATATTATGCTATAATTCATATATTATATTACATTGCAATATAGTATATTATATTAATACTTAGTAATAAAATTCTTCTGTTATGGAATCCCTTCTCTCGATAAGTTTAACAAATAAAAACAGTATATTTCGACAGCTCTGGATGCCGCCATTTTTCAACTGTTGAAAAATTTTTAAGTTAACAATGTTAAGATGATTTCTTCCATAACAGAAGAATTTTATTTCGAAGTATTAATGCAGAACTTCTCTCACGATGTGCTCACTTCGAGTATATTATATTGTATTATATTATATGATATTATATTATACTATACTATATTAAGATATATGATATTATTTCATATCATAGTATATTACATTAAAATATAATATATCATATTAAATTGCATTGTAATATCTTATATAATATAATATAATATTACATTATATTATATTAGAACATTATATTTTATTCTATTACGCTATATTATAGTATAGTACATATCATTATATTGTATTACATGATAGTATATCATATTATTTAAAATTATATCATATTACATTATATTATATTATATCATATATATAATGTTCTATAATATTATATTACCATATATTGCATTATTTTATATTCTATTATATTATGTTATATTATTATATATTGTATTATATTATGTAGTATTACATAATATGATATTATACTATATTGTCTTATGTTATGTTATTTTTATATTGGGTGTTGTATATTTTTATATTATGTCATATATATATATATATGTATTATGTTATGTTATATTATATTGTGTTCTATTATATTTTATATTATTATTCTACATTACACCATGTTATATCATATTACATAATGTCATATTATATGATATTATATGTGATTATATTATATTACATTCTATATTATAGCTTATTATATTACATTATATAGTATTATATTATGTTATGTCATGTTAGATAAAATTTTGTAATAGATTATGTTATGTTATATTAAGGTTGGGCGGTTTTTTTTTTCGGGCTCGACCGTTCCGTTGGTTTTACCGTTCCGTTTGTTTCCGCTCGCTTCCGTTCGTTTCGTCGAGGACATTCCGTTCCGTCCAAATTTTCATCGAAAACGAACGGTAACGACCGACAACGAACGGCAATGACCGGTAAACGAACGGTTTGATCAAAAACGAACGGAAAATAGTCGTTCGTTTACCGGTCGTCCGTTCCTTTACCGTTCGATTGCCTATTTAAGCATTGCGTTACTTGGAATCTTACGAATCGAAATAAAAGCGTGAAAATTTGTCCAAACTTTTATTGAAGTTTTGAACTTTACTTCTGTTGCATTTTATACGTCAGTATCAATGTCATCAGGGATAGCAAAGACTTAATCGTCTTCTTTTTCTTCATCTTCCTCGGAGTCAGACTGGGAAGAATATGACTCCTTTTCCTTCTGAGACGACTTCTGTTCCGTCTTCTCTCTCTCTTTCTCCTTGTCTCTCACGCGGTACTCAGCGTTTCTGAAGACGTTGAGGAGGGTCCTCGAAGATGACACAACGCGACCACCCTCGGAAGGCTCTTTCTGAAGAGGTTCATGCAACTGGTGCCGCAGTCAGCTGTGGAGCTGAGGATTCAGACAAGTTCTGTGGGCCTAATGGACGGGCTTCCTGGCGGAGGCCTTCGAATCCATCATCCCAGCCCTCGACGATCAAGTCATCGTCGGGGACGATGTTGTGTGAATCCTGAAAGGTAGAAATACAAATTTAAGGCGGCTACAAGTTCTGCTGCAATCATGAAAGATAAAAAAAAAACATAACTCTTAAGAAGCTATAGGTTCTGATGCCTCTATAGTCTAACGTTCGTAACGAACCGCAGTTGAACGGTTCATAGGCAAGGGAACCTCAAGCGGTCCGTCTATATCAATAAAAGAACGGTCATGTAACGGAAACAAGTGGTAAAACGAACGGTTTATGTAGTAAAAGGAATGAAATGAACGGTTGATATTTGAGGAGTCGTTTAACAAAGGGCTCACTTGAAATGATATGAAAATTACTTTATCGTAAAAGTAATCGTTCACTATCATATATTCATTCATGCTTACCTGGCAGCTCACATGATTATCCTGAGCCTGAGCTTCGGTCCTTGCTTCAGTAAAGAAGCGCTTGATCTCACTAATTGTCTCACCATAGCTGTGGTTGTTGCCAAGGATGCGCAGGAGCTCGGATGAAAAACGTTAAGGAGTCGGTAGAGAGGGACCTGTCGGCCGTAGTCCTTGAGACGGGATTGAAGGGCCTGCTCGAAGGCCTCGATGACTGCCCGGGTCGTCTTGGATGAAGTCCTGAACTTGCTACTCCTGCTTAGGGTGCCCAGCTTGATGATGAGCGGCAAGGCTAGATGCATGGTAGGCGTCTTGTCTGCCTCGAGCCTCTCAGAATCTTGCTAAATCATCAGGAGCGGACTGAGCATCTCAAAAAACGCGTCCAACTGTTGATTTGTAGGGATGTTTCCCTGGAACAGGTCCAGATCCTGATCTCAAAGTTTTTTTAGGGTTTGTGTGATGCAAACCACGGTCTTCATGGCCATCACCACGCTGTTCCATCTGGTTGAGACCGGCAGGACGATCTTTACTAAAGGAACTGCTGAGAATAGATCGAGAAATAAATGCTAAACGGAAACCAACTACTTTAAAGCGACTGGTGAATCGTAAACTGAGCGATCATCAAGCTATTTATATATCGAACAAATGGTGAAGGAATGTCAAGAATAAAGAATAGTTACAGCTTTCAACAGACAAGACTGGTTTGTTCCTTCCCAATTCAATGCAAGATCTTAAACGATTGTATCTGGCAGAGCAAAACCATCCGCTTGCGAAAATTAAACATCTTTGCCAACCCCACACGACAGGGCGATTCGGCATCAAACACCCACAACAACAAGCGCTTGCACTGAGACTTAAAGTAACAGCAAAAATACTGTTGTAAATAGTGTGTTGTCCATTTAATTTTACGCGAGTTTTGATTGGTGCGCTGGGATGGTTAACACCAGCTCAGGCACACCCTGTTGGTATTTAAGGAAATTTGAGCTCCTTCTGAGCAGTGTTGAGTTGAGTTTTGGATTGTACGGCAAGATATCTTGCATGAAGACACTGTTGGAAGGTTCTGAGTTTTGGTTGCCGTCGTTTAACAAGCGTAAGTAACCGTCAGTGCTGTATTCGAAACCACGCGTCTGATTTCATTGAGGTTGAATTCAAGTTGAGTGATGAGTAGGACGTAGGTGGTTAACGTTGTATTCAGATCCAGGTTTACGACGTAACAAATACAGGACAACAATAATGACGAAACGTCCATACTCATGGGGCGTATTGGATCGGCGCATCCCTCAGATCCATGACGCCAGCAACCTTGGCACATGTTACTCAAAGACACGACTAGCCCTGGCCTACCCATACCAGAGACATGCCCACCTTTCTATCTAGATCAGCTGCCGTTGTTCCGCGCACACGGAAAACCTTTGCCAAGCCGGATGCCCCGCATCGCTTAATAACGCCCGCAGTAAAGGCAATTTACAAACACATGGAAAGCTTTTAACTACCTACGTCCGAGACCACTCTACAGGGATAGAATCAACAGAAGGCACGTATCTCTTTCTTGGGAACACATTTGGCGCCTATCATTCACATCCTATGCTGCTAATTACATTAAAGACACATTGTGGAAACTCCAAGATAGATTCCAACCAACATGCGAGCTGATGAGACGAAAACTGATGAACTTTCACAAACCAAGAGACTTGCACAGTCCCCTTTTTTTCAGACGGTGCAAGAACATCGAAGAGACTTTTGTGCACTGCTTTCTCAATTGCGAGGTTCCTGTCATTGTATGGGCGCGAGTCTCAAGAAAAATTAATAAGCTCTTCAAGTTAACCTTCATTTACTTAAGCCCCACGTGCTCCTGGGCGACTTTTCGTCTCTAGAAAGCTTACCAAGAATCACAAAAAATTTCTGTCAACGATTGTATTGCTTGCAGTCCACGAGATATGTTTGTTACACTTCTGTAGCCACAAAGAAAATATTCGCGATCCACGTTTAGTAGCTTTGTGTAAAATTAAGCTACATTTAGGATCCCTCGTTTTAGCTTTATA
>QQSS02215394.1:0-11111 GCA_003687565.2 Craspedacusta sowerbii
GTATGTATGTATGTATTTATGTATGTATGTATGCATGTATGTTTGTTTGTTTGTTCGTGTATATGTATGTTTATATTTGTAAGACTGTTCATTGTTTTTCACGTGATAGGGTAGTGGTTCCCTAATGAAGACGAATTGGTATTCCTTGTAAAAGCGTTTGTTGTATTTGTTTTAAACGGCAATGATTGCTATTTCTGTTAAGCAAACGAGTTATGTTTTGTGCACTAGTTTGCTTTAGTTGAAAGTGATATTTGTTTGTAGCTTTGCTCCAAGTTTCTTATTGACGGTTGTATGAAAACTGCCTTTGATTTGTGTATGTGTCATGCTGTTGTTGTTCTGTAAAGGATTTTTTCTATTGTCTTGTGGTGTAATTTGCAGCCTGCTTTCTTGTCCTTGATTCAGAGTATGAGCCATGTCTCAGTCAGCGAGATACTAAGCATTGAGGATTTGAAACGGTATTCGCCTGGAGTGATTGGCAAGTCGGTGAGGACTTGGGGCAGGTAATATGTTAGTAACGGTTGTTTTCGTAATATAAGCAATGTTTGTTTGCATGCGCATGATTTAAATCAGGGAGTGTTAATCGCCAGCCAGTCTCGTTCTAACTTCCTGAATGTGATGTACAGAAGTGTAACCTTGGCGACGGAATTTTTTTTGGAAGTCAAGTTTACTGTGGTAAGTCGGTCACAACAGTTTGACTGCGAAGGTTATTCGTTTATTTCATTTTATTGGTTACTTATTTTTCGGATGTTGAATTGCCACTTAGTCTAATCCTACCTGCTGCTGGAGGCACTGTTATTGAACTAGATTTTTGGCCTTTCATTCAAGCTGTATTGCAAGTTTTAATTTCCATTCAGGAATCCGCTTCTCCTTGATACCTTTATAAGACTTAGTTCTTTCCGCTTTGTTTGGCGCATTAATGGTTGTTGCGATTGCCGCGCTATCGGCATCGTCATGTGATGTTGACGCTTCGGAGGTATTCGGCAAATGTCCTCTGTAGTGCGATTTTATGTCGTCCTTTATCTCGTTACCCTTAGCGCGGGTATGTATGCAAGGTCTGTTTCCAGCATTCCCGACCCGCAGCTTACTCGCGGTTTTGGTCGCGGGTTGGTTGAGGTTGGGCATTGCGTTTAGTCGGTTGCAATCTGGTTTCGATGTCTAGTCTTCGGGATGCGTCCGTGGCCTCGTTTTTGGAATGCATTTGATTAACCGGAGTGTGTAGCCATAACCTTGCTCGTTGCACAGGCTGCTGTCGCTGTCCTTCCACGTAGGCCTTTACGGAAAACTTTTTTTGTCGGTCCGGTATTAGCCCTTCAAAACTAGTGCGACCTCAACGTCCAACTCCTCTGCTCAGGTTTTGTAAGCAGATGGTCTGCGAAACTGGCTTGTGGGTATCTTGGTTCAGTATCTCTCTATAGGCCCATCCATCTCCCCTCCTGCTTTTCTTTTCTTGACACGTGCCTGTCGCTCTTGTCGCTAATACGTCCTCCTGGAACCCTTAAGAACCATGTGAGCTTTCGCGCAATTCCGTAAATCTTTTTTGTTTCACTGCGGTCGGTGGCGTCTATTGCTTTCTCGTTGTGGCCCAAAACGCTGCCCGATTGCACGTGGCATCAGGACCGCCAAAGTTCGTTGATGAAGGCGTGGTCGACGTGTAGCCAGCGTTCATCTGTTAAACACCAAGTGGGTATTCAGACGAACGCGGGCAGAAAATTGTAATTTCCAACCGCAAGCGCGTCAAAGGAACGGAGCCGCTTGCCGTGTCATTAATCTCTTCCGCCCTTCTCTGTGTGTGTGCGTGTGTGTGTGTGTGGGGGGGGGGGATGTCATTTTTTTTTCCCACCTCTACAGTAAGCTCAGCATCAGTATCAAAATCCAACGGCACCGGGTCGTGTCCAGCTGATGCTGGAGCTGGTCATGGAGGGCTTTCTTGACCGCATTGGTGGCGTCCTCGTGCTTAATGCATTAGCTACCATCTGACGAAGGCCGTCGCTCATGCTTGGCAAGGTCTAATCCAACGCGAGTCTTGTTGGCCAGCGGGGACTTTCATGCTCAGTTCATATTTTGAGCGCCAGTGTCGTAGTTATCGAACCCTGAAATGAGTTCCGCCCGGTTTCCTGTTTGATGGATGGTTTAGTCGTTTTATGTTCCCATGCGGGGGAATTTGCGTTGAATATAGAGCCTGGCAACGGTCCCTGGGGGCCCTTTGGAGAATCTATACCTTACCTTCGCCGGCACGGGATTCCTTGGTGTTTTTGTAACAATCTGTTTCTGTAGGGTTTGGTGACGACTCGTGCGTCTTCTTCGTACTCCACTAACTCGTTTCCTTGTTCAGTTATGTTTCTGGCCGTCTTGGTGTAGCTGCCTTATAGCGAACGAAATTCTTGTAAAGGTGAAGCATCAGTCTAAGTTTTAGTTAGGCGCATAGGTTTAATACGTCGCTTATTCATTTGGTATGCTTAGTAATTTTAAACTGTCTCTTCCTCAGGATCGGCTCTCGAGATCTGGAGGAGTGCACCGTTGAGCTTTCTTATAACGGGTTTTCACTGACAGTTGACACTACTTACATCGAACCGGTAAAGTTGATTCCCGGTGAAGTCGCGATTTTTATTGGCGATTTTGCGGGGAGATTGAAAGCAAAGGCTACTTGTTCTGCCGAAGGTTTGGACTTAAAACTATTCGAGAAGGCTCTTGCAAGAAGGAACGCGTTTTTTAAAATGCTTATGCAAGAAAAACAAGGAATGTAAGTTCAAACATGCTGCATGGTTGATCGTTTTGTCAAGATTGCGCATCTTTCTGGGTACGCCACGCAGCAATGAGTTGGGTCCCGGGCATATTTGGCAAAGCCTCCGCTTCATCGGCGAATGGGTCTTCTGTACCCGCATCTACGCACCTCCAGCAGCAACGGTTGAAGCAGATTAAGAGCCTGTACGCATCGAATCAAAAGTTAGTAACTTTATTACGCTTTCCGCGTCTTGTCTAAGTTTTGTCTTTATTGGCTTTTTAATCCTGATATAATTTAGAGTTAACTCGACTACTTTTATGAAGTTTTTTTGGCTAACTTTTTTTTGGGGTTCTTGCTCCCAAACTCGTGTAAAGTAGTCTTGCAATGAAGAAAGCCTTTGACTGGAGCTTCGCAGATCTTTTGTAGCCTCTGTAATGGCTACAGGTGTGGCAACGCAATGGTTGGAGAGGATATTCATGTATAGTTTTTAGTTGTACGGGCCGATCTTCCAGCCTGCTCTCTACTGGACTCTAAGGCTATGCGGCGCTCGGCCTGTGTAGTCGCGAGCGGAGGGGTTGCCATGAGAGTAAGATGCGCTCGTAACTTTAAAGGTCTTAGCTGGCATTGGTTATCAGATTCGCATTCCGCGTGTTGCACACTCCAATAGTTCGTTTTTATTCACTAAGGATTTGAAATTTGGTAATAAAATTAGAAAATTAAAATAAGAGTATCCACATCGGTGACGCATGTCAACTTCTTCTTATTAGCGATCGATTTGGCTATCTAAGTGCTTCTCCCGCCCCCACCATTGTTTATTTAAAATGCTGAGTGTAAAATAGGGATAGTGGCGTATAGTTCGATGGATGTCAGCGCTTGTAGGGTTCAGTTTGTAATGGTAGGTTAGCATTGTGCTTCTTGCAAAGAAGGTGCACCTGATGCATCTGCGGTCTTTTGGCAGCAGCTGTGTCTTGGAGGATGCCCAGCTCTCTACAAGACGTGGCCCACTTGAGCTCTAAAAATCTGTTGTATTAGTTTCATTTTTGGAGAGATTTTAGAATATTCCTTTTCTTTCATGGCATTTATAAATATTATCTTTCAGCAGATGTATTATAAAGCTTAACCAATGTCCGTAGTCGTAATGTAATTTACTTTCACTTAAAATTGTGGTTTTGTGTAGTGTCATCGAGGTAGAGCGTGATGTGTCATACAAGTTGGTATTCCAGACTGGCGGAAACACAGTGACCCTATCCATGTACGAACTCTTTGATTATTTTTGTATGTTTCTGCTCTTTGCTGAGTGCTCATTGTTCGGACATATTAAATTTGTCGACTGATTTATCTCATGAATTTTGATTCATGACGTCACTTCACTGCACGCAAAAGTGCGCACATGTATATATATATATATATATATATATATATATATATATATATATGTATGTAAATCATATGATACATGGCATGATAGGTGGAGTGATATGTAGTGTGATAGATGGAATGGTAGGGGAAAGAATTCAAAAATTATGGTACACATTGACATACCACACGTTGACAAAATAAATAAATGACAAAAATTGAACCGCGTTAACCATGGGCGACATACGACTTGGGTAATCTAAGGATATTGACAAAAATGAACGATGGAACTTGTGAGTGATGCAGAGCGTAAACGGCGAAAATAATGAATGGCGCTAATCATGTACGCCGTGAGACATGAATACCGATTGATCTAGGGCAAGAGGTATAAAAACATGACTGACTTTCAAAGACGTAGCACAAATCACTAGTGGCTAGATAACCACGCGCTTAGCACTGAAATTGAAGCAGAGTTAGTCATGGAACATCTATGGAGGGCTCTAAGGATATTGACAAAAATGAACGATGGAGCTCTCCATGGATGTTTCATGATTAACTCTGCTTCCTTTTCAGACTCCCTGTCGGTCCATACAGGAACTTCTGGAATGCACTAACGTGTTCTCCCGCTTGATGGACTCTTTCAACTGATTGTGCACGTGATCTCTTCGTCGGAGAAGCCTCAGCAACTTCGTTTGCGAGTCTTGGTGCTTGTGGAAGGCATCGCGGAGTTTCCTCTGCGCGTTCATCAGCTCATCCGGCCCACGATGTTCCACTCGTATTGCATTCCTACTCTGCTCCACATTCAACTCGATCGTCTTCAGGCGGTCCTCAATTTGCTTGATCTTAAATTCACTCCTCTCGATGAGTGCCTCCTACAATATAATGCGTAGTTGGCCCGCTGTTATTCCAATTATTTGCAGCGTGACCAAGCATACACGTGGTCACACAGACGTAGATCTAACGGCGTAAACAAAAGCGTCATGACGCCAATCTTATTTTGTCGGGGTATCGCTTACGCTAAAATTGGAATATTTGCGTCACGCGAGTGATTTGTCTATTTATCGTTAAGTGTGACTAGCAAGTCTGTAAAACTAAAAAGTGCGTAAAACTAAAAGTGTGTAAAACTAAAAAATGTGTAAAACTTGAAGGAAGCTTCTCGAATCTGTTTGGCTTCAGTACGATGAGCCCTAGTCTCATGATTACGTCCGCAAATTTATATGACTTTGGTAAACGTTCATTGTGTGTGTTTGTGTGTGTGTGTGTATGTGTGTGTGTGTGTGTGTGTGTGTGTGTGTGTGTGTGTGTGTGTGTGTGACCGTGAACTCCCGTCGTAAAACGCCACAAATTTCCCATTCGGCTGTATTCCAAACTAAAAATTCTTAGTAGTAGTTATTTCGACAAAAGTAGTTTGTCCTCCGTAGGAAAACAGTTTTAGAAATACTCTTTATAAACCACTCGCAACGATACGACGATAAGATCGTCCAAGACTCGAATATTTATTGTATATCGCAATTTCTGATACATACAAAATTATCATTCTTACCATACATTTTTCAAGTTGTGGATTGGCTTGATATGAGACTGGATACCGCCACATCATAACAAAAAAATTTATATCAGTAATAACTATTCATATACACATCTGGATATTACCTAGTTGCTAACGCTCCAACAAACACTTATTTGAAGAATTGCATACACTTCTTGCGCTCTCGCGTTTAGTTGCTATACCTATTTGGGATGATGCCTTGAAGGCACAAAGAGAAATACGTTAATAGAATTATTACATCCTTATTTCATTAATTATTTAATTTACAGATTAAATTTATTTTTATATTCATTAATTATCTATAATTATAAATAATTAAGTAATGTAATAATTACTTTACTTAATTACTTACTTTGCTGGCCCGTTGCTCTTGCATGGCAAAGATCTTCTTTCGCGCTTCGAGGATTCTTTCTCTCGCTTTCTTCGTCAGCTCGATCGTGTTTGCAGTCTTCGCGTCCAGTGCTTTCTCCCGTTGGCCGAAGTTCGCCATCGTTCCACGCACGTCGCTACAAAGCTGGGCGTCTTCAGGGTCCATCTGATCAACCTTACTCATCTTCTGTTCTGCCTTGGGTTTGAGTGGTATCAGTGGTTTAATGCATCCATGACCCACAGCATGCAACCGACGCGTAGTGGCATGTAGGATGCGTGCATGCAATGCCACAGAATGGCTGTTTTTAGGTTGTCAATCACGTACATCCAAACGCAAAGACCGACACTCAGATGGACCCAGCAAATACATACGTACCACAACACGCACGCACACAAACACACACATACACACAGTCACACCCACAAACGCCGAAACGTTTAAGCACACATAAAGATGCACGAAAGCATACATATACACACAAACAAACAAACACAAAGAGAAACACACGCACAACACAAGCGCGCCAGTTTGGGTCCAGCCCAAGGAATTGCCCTTCTTGCATTAAAAAATAACCATCTTTGGTCTAGAGCTGGTTTAAAGCCATGCATTAAACCCCCCTTTTACAACTGGACAGATTTGGTAAGCTATTATAAGTGTGTCATTTAAAAGCGACCGTTGATGTTTGAAATTGTGCCTGCACTTGTGGAAGTCTGAGCTAGAAAATCTTATAGCGGCAGCCACTAGAGCAAATGGTTATAATCTCCCTATCTTCGGCGAGCCCAAATCGTGTTTAATGATTCAATTTTTGCGAAGGCATTTAAAGGTAAATTGTTGGCAATTTTGCAATATAGTGTAACGATCCACTATCATACACAAACCATATCCAAGGCTCCAGAACGGAAACACGATTAAGCTATGGAAGCTTCGTCGACACCCAGAGGATCGAAATCCCTAAAGAGGTGATTCCAACTGTTAAAGAAATTCTTGGCGCAAGTCGAACACTTTTCAATCGTCTTAAGACCTCAAACACCTCTTGCTTGGATTTCGCTGCGATACCCCCATTATAGCAATCCACAAAGGCTTAAAATAATATTTCAAATTAGCTCATCTCTAGTGAAAACTGTCGGAGCACATAAAGGATTTTTTCCATATTCCATCATTTTCTCTGCCATCAGCTCATACTTCACACAAAGCTCCTACATAAGAGCAGATTCCTTTCAAGAAACAGTCGATACTGATATTCGCTACTAAAACTTCCTTTGTGAAACAGGGCCAGCCTTCGACTCAAAGATCAGGTGTTTACCGTCACACACCCTGTAATAGGCTTACATGCGCGAATGTTGAATGAGAGTCACCATGATCATCTGTGCTAATACCGTAGATTCGCGTTAAGAAGACCGCAGATTCAGCGGATGAGCACAGCGAAACAAACTCTAACCTAGTCACGAAGAGGAGTATAAATAGCGCTGAACCTCTTGGGCATTTCACTGCAAAGTCAGGGTCAGAAGGATATACTTTATTAGCTGCACAAACCACACGATGGCTTCGTAGTGAAAAATTTTGTGTGACGTTATTTATTACGCAAATCGCAAGATTGTTCGAGAATAAGCTGCTAAGAGATGGCGAAATTCCAAAAGCTTTATTTGAAGAAAGTTTGCTATGGCCAAGACTAAAATCTCCGACTACCACACAGTCAGGCTCACACGCGCACTTATATATTTAGGAATCGGCCAAGTTCAGAAATTCACCAGTTCCTCCATTCCCCCAAACACCCGACGCGTTTTGCCCTATGTGGAGCTCATCAGTGACCTGCATGGGAACCAAACCCCGGGTCGCCAGAATGGAAAGCAGAGCACTTCCCACTAGACCACGAGAGCTGAGTGAACTGGTAATAACTGTACGACTTTATGGCTTTTCTAACTAGCAACTTAAGAAGCACGTTTACATATCGGCAAAGTATGGCACGACATTAAATCTATGTAAAACTATATATCCTTCATTTTGATGGGAGAAATAAATTTTTTAGTCTTGAATCTTGATTTAGAGAGCACAATGCCACACAGTGAGGCTCATTTTACACGATATAGTATGAATGTCGCCAAGTGTATTTTAACTTTTGGACTTGAGATCACGAAATCTTTTAAGTTGACAACATGATCTGAGAAGCACTTGCCTTAAAAGCAAACTTCTGGAATCAAAGATCTCTATTTGAAAGCGATAGAAACGGCTGCATTGAATCTGAGCACTGGAAGAGATGTGCTGAAGACATCTGACCATCAGCGCTGAGGCATAAATCAAATAACTATTGATATGTTATGAGCTGGTGATATGCAGTACGTACTTGCAGTAAGTGCGTGCGAGACATAGTCGCAGGTAATTAAGCTCTTAAAACATTTAAAATTACCGGAAGGCAGCGAAATATCAGCAACGAGCCATGTAGACTTCAACAAGAAGTTGGATTTTAGGGATACGACAAGCTCATCCGGTAATCTTTAAACAATAATCTTATGCCAATACCAGGCGGATTGTTTTCGTCCAACGACTTCTTCATCGGCTTTTGCAGGATTGGTCTTGTTTCGTTTTCCATTTGCAATTTGCAGGTATTGGGGATAAGTTAACTCGGCTCTCATCGGACTTGCGGTTCTATCTAACCGATCGAACTCTTCGACAAAATAAATCACAAGTGAGACGATGGCGCTATATATCAGGTTGCGAAACGGATTCAATGCTACATTTCGGATTCAATGCTACACATCTCGTTTGCCGCGCAAACATCATCGTTCTCAAATCTCCAAGAAAAGATTTCCAGTCATTTTAACAAAGCTATCAATTCAAGTAGGAACTCCAATCCCAAAGAAAAGCCCACTATCCCCACTGAGAATGTCTCTGCACGTATATTTGTATCTGCACGCATATTTGTGTCTGCACGTATATTTATATCTGCATGCATATTTGTATCTGCACGTATATTTGTATCTGCACGCATATTTGTATCTGCACGCATATTTGTATCTGCACGCATATTTGTATCTGAACATATATTTGCATCTGGAGGTATATTTGTATCTGCACGCATATTTGTATCTGAACATATGTGTATCTGAACGTATATTTGTATCTGCACGAATATTTGTATCTGCACGTATATTAGCATCTGCACGCATGTATGTACCTGCACGTATATTCGTATCTGTATTATCTTATATCTATTCGTGCATTTGTACCTGCACGTAATCTGCTCTTAGGTAGTAGTACTTAAGTAACAACAACAATACGGGGGGGGGGGGCTCATAATACTTTGTTAATGCCCAGAGTCTAAACCCCCGGCTGCAGGCAAAATTAGTTCCAAATAAAGACTTGATCTAAAATAACGACGGTATCGAGTGATTATTCCCACCTTGGACATACCGCAAAGCTACCGTTCACTCCTCAACCAGCGATTGGTCATGCCACTTGCCGCGAAGGTTAATATGGCGGCTGCGCACCAGGATACTTAAATTAATAGCCTTCGAATAAAATTTCTTTCTTTTTTTTTTTTGATTTTATATAAAATTTTAATTGCTCGAAGATTGTTCGAGCTTGCTATGGAATGAGTTAGGGTTAGAGTTACAGTCAAACTTAACTACTGCAGACCGGCCGCCATCTTTAAGTCTACCAGCCGCGAGATTACGTCATATCAGACCAATCGCAATGTAACGTTTACTTTCGCGCAAACGGTAGCGGTACAACCCTCCAGAGGAAGAATAAAGCTATGATTCTCACAGACTAGTGAAGCGTTGCTATCAAGATTGTCAAGGTCGTTTGAGTCGATGTCTGCCCTAGACTTTTTTTTTGGAGGAGCTTGTTTTCTATCTGTATATTTCCTAATTTCGTTTGTTCTTGAGGTGTGGTTTTAATATTAAAGCAGTTACAAGATTTTAGTAGGTGTTAGTCATGTATTTGGGTATTAAAAATTTGGGCTGTTCCGTTACTATTGGCTTTTCGCCTTTTGTAGCATTTCCTTGACTAGCAGGTGGTATCGTCAATTATATTAGCCACGGCCAACGAGGATGTCTCCTCGTCCAATTATTGCATTTATGGATAAATTTTATGTTAGAGCTAAAAAGTCTTTTAGGCACGAAGCAATTATCGGGGAATAAATTGATGGCTTGCTTGTACAAAAACTGCTTCCTTCGAATGACGCAACAAAACCTTACAACACGCAACAGATCAGAACAGGAGACAGAGAGAGAGAGAGCTAGAATTACAACCGGGTTCAAGGTAGTGGGTTGAAACGGCGGTTCAACGCAATATGCCACATCTTGGGTATCTCGCCAACTTTACTTGCGCTCATCTCACTTTCCCAGTAGGGGTAGGAGGGAGCAGTTGAATAATTACAATCCACAAAAAGCTAAAACAACGCTAGGATTGCGCTGCCTATTTGATAAAAAGAAGAAGGGTTTTGAGACTTGGCCAGCCTCGCAAGAACGCAATAACGCAAAGACGCAAGCAGTCAAAGAATAACCAAGGAATTTCAATTTCATTTAATGACATCCACACATGGCACTCACAAATTAAGTCCACGATCAAACGGCAACGAAGAGTTTTTTTGATATTGAAATTTTGATTATTTTGTCTGTTACACGAGCCAAACACGCGGAAAATGCAAGCTCCAAACGTTTCTTCATTCTCCAGTACACACGCTTCGCAAATTCACTTTTATAAAACTATAGATACACATTAAGCACTAGCCAGAATCATTGTCAAGCATGTTCTATAAAATGCGTCTCAAGCCAGTACCGCGCATACAACAAGAAAAATCGTCAACCAAACGATGCAAAACACGACATGAAACGCAAAACCGGAACTGAAACAGCCGCCATCAGACATAAAAACTCAAAGTTTCCAAATACAAAACGAACAACAAGAAATGGTCGCTCAGGAATGCTATTCTCGCTCTATCTGCCTAGCAAGTCTTAGACGTTCACAACCAGAGTCCTAGTCACACTTTAGGAACATTTGAGTTGCATGTATGTATATATATCAATGTATGTATGCATGTATGTATGATGTATGTATGTATGTATGTATGTATGTATGTATGTATGTATGTATGTATGTATGTATGTATGTAT
>QQSS02215405.1:0-11109 GCA_003687565.2 Craspedacusta sowerbii
GTATGTGCGGGTTTTGGGCGTTGTCCCACTAATTACCTTTTACGATCGATTCTTCATGTAGCAAAATAGTATAAATTAGGGTTTAAAATATGTCAAAACAGAGTACAAAAATCTACAGTCAAAACCACTGGCCTTCTCTATCGAACCGGATCTATTTCGCGACAAGACATGCTTAACTAATTTTAAAACGAGCTTATTTTAAGGTGACACCCTCGATCCAATTAGCCATGGCTGTTGAGGGGGTCTGCTTCTCCAAGAAGCAAGGAGCTTATGTTGTGGACATTTTTTCATATCTGGAGTTTATTATTGCATTTGTTATTGGAATTTGGCTTTGTTTTTTAGCAATTGAACTTTATTTAGTATGCTTTTCTAATAGTGTCCTGTACTGTGCGTTTATGGAAAGAATAAATCTTGTTGTTGTTGTTGTTGCTGTTCTTGTTGTTGCTGTTCTTGTTGTTTTATGATTTAACATCGTCAGAACCAAAGCTGAAATCTAAGCGCAATGAACTCGAGTTCCTTGCGAACTTGCAATGACCAATGCGGATCGAATCTTTACCCTCGAGTAATTATTTAGTCTCTCTCTGACTACGCTACTCCGATTTGGAAAACGGATTTCCTGGTTACTAGTTGATAGTTACTAGCACTACAAAAGTTTATATTATTCTACTGCGCAACTTGGCAAGGTGCAAAGGTCGATAATTTTCAGAATCTCTATCGTCAAATGGTCACTCCATCCTGCCTGGTATATTAATGGCAAGACTACGTGATTATCGGTAACTTGAGTGTATTAACGGATCGCGTACGATTTTTTATTAGGTCATTTTGAAGTTCGATTAGTTTATCATATGCTTCAATACTCTGCTTTGTTAATCAACTATTTTTAAGTATTTAGTGATGAGAAATATTTTGCATATTACTTTGTGCGATTTTCTGGAATTTTCTTTTGACTATGCTGCCAGAGACTTAAATTTGTACAATCCTGTACTCCATGCCTATATAATGTATCTGTTTATTGAGTTTTCACTAAGGCTTTTCGTACTTTTCCGACTAGGCTGTTTCCCACATATTACGACTGCTAGTTGAGATGATTATCTATTACCATCACTGAATCCTGTGCTTTACAAGAGAGTGCAATTTGATTACTGACATCGCTTAGATATGTAGTCTTCGCCACCATAAAACAAATTTTTGAAGGGGCGCTATTTTATGAAAGATTGACGTGCCGGTCTGATTAGTTATTAGGGCGCCAGACCTTGTAAGGTTCCTGACATTACTTCCAATTACTTCATACTTTACATTATAGTTTTTTGCAAACATTCGAAGTGCTTATCATTTCAATTTTCAGCACGAAGAACTACAAGATTTTCGTAATCGCTAATTTATCATGCATAGAATATCAAGTACCAATATTTGAGCCTATTGTTGACTCGTGCGACGTATCTTGCTCGCTCAAATCACCAAGACAAGAAGCTTGACAGCCTATGGGTTTCCATGAGGCATTTAGTAAGCTCTTTATCTAAAACGTGAGTTAGCTTATAAAGCGAGCTTCCCCTGTAATGCAGCAAAATTCCAAATAAGAATGCGGGCGCACTGGATTTATTGAAGTAACTTACGAACTCAAAATCGTTCAGTACTAGACAGCATCGTTCACTTTCCGAGAAAAGCGATACGATACGATTCAAGTTTGACGAAAAATTTTCCGATACGATCATAGCGAGGAATATCAACGATACTTAACAGAACGGACCGATCCGAGCTCTTGGTATTGTTCCAATCCTGCCTGGTTCAAATCCTCCTGTTCTACAAGGCGCCCATGGTAACTTAGGTATAAACTATCATGGGGTGGAAAATATGGCACCATGCATATCAGAATACGCGTCGTAGATATAAGGGAATGTCACCATTGCATTTTGTGCAATGGAATTGTTGCTATTTTTTCCTATGAGGCAGATGAGAAGACGCTAACTAGGTATACAAGGGAGACTAAAACTATTTTTTACTCCAGGAACAAGTAGAGATGGAGAATAATGTGAGATTGGAACAAAAATGCAAGCTCCAATTACCGTAACGAAAACAAAATCGGGATTGCAAATTTTTATCCAAGATTTAACGTTAAATCGAAATACGTCCGCAAAGAAGAGAAACGCTTGCATTGGAGTAAAGCTGAATCTTTGGCAAAATTTTAGGGTCGAGAGGATCAAAATTGCATCGAAATACGCTAACAAGGATAGATAACCAAGTATATAAAACATTGGAAAACACTGCTGTCGATAGAGATCAAAACTGCAACATGCACACATGAAAGAGTGGGACTTCTGCAACTTATAAACTGCAGTTGCTTTTGACAAATCAGTAACGATTATTGCGCATATCACAGAATTTAGCAGAAGTTTACCACATTGACTAACTTTGAAAAATATATAAAATATCATGCGTACCATTTTTTCCACTTTCAAAGTCTCGACTTGAGCTATTGCCATCCAGGTCATATTGCCGGATATGACATATTCAACTTGGTCAGAATCTGCTATGTATTTGTAGCTAACAAGAATGTTGCAATTTCGGTTGTTTGAGCAAGAAGCAGGACTTCTCAGGCAAGCTAAAGACTTGCCACACTCGTCTGTCACAACCTACCATGGAAGAAAGGAAAAAAACTAGCTCCAATAAAAAAATTTCATTAAGCTGCCCCACCTTTAATAACATAAAACTTTAACTAAAGCCGATTTTACTGATCCCAATTCCGTTGGAAGTTCCTTATCTTGAAACTTGCAGCAAGAATACCCCGGAAAATTTTTTCAGCTTCTATGCATAACTAAAACATGCTAAAGATACAAAGACGAAATTTTAGAATATGAATTATTAGAAATCCACTCTTTGCTAAGTTTGCAACTTCTTACAGTTACGAAAACATGCTTTCTTTCTTTTAAATCTAACAAGTTCATGAAAGATATTTTTAGTATTGAAAACCTCTTTCACGTAATTGGGCACCCAGTCCGCTAAGGGCGTTGCATATTTTTTAACAAATAACGGTCCGCTACTTTTCTTAAGATTTTTCGGACTCAACGAGTAACGGATTTACCTCGCAATAGTTCAATGATTAACGCTTTAGCGCTTCAAAGAAACCGGGTACCAAGGCCGTTAAATTTAAAAGCATCACATGAATATCGCCAAACCCCGTTCCCCTCGGTAGTTGCGTGCAAATGCCTTGTACCAGTCAAAATCCAGGATTCTTCACACACGTCACCAGCCAGGCCAATCTCCAGTCTCGTGCGAGGAGAGCTCATTCCAGGCATTTCTTGGCTGTATTTATTATCAAATTGAGAAATAATCACAAATAGCAGGAAATTAAGAACGAAATACCAACTGAGTCGCGTAATGTCTGCGGAGGGTTGTTTCATTCATTTTCGCGTATTATGCTTACCTGATTGAACATTAGACGGTGTAATGTCTGACGACGTTTGTTCAACGCGTTCTCAAATATCTTTCAAGCAAATTCATCGCTTTATTTGGTAATTTGAAGCGTAGCAAGCTGTGGAGCCGGAGCAAAAACGACTACTCACAATAGCGACTCAGACTCCTGCCAAAATAGGGTACATCCGGCCCTGCCGCCACAACCCTGGCCGGAATAAAGCCATTTGCGCATAGAAAAGTTTCTAAAGTTAGCTACCCAAGGTCACTTAGATAACTAGGTGGCCTTGGCCTACCCGTCAGCTTTATTTGACTGGATTCTACTCGACATCGTTGAAACAAGCATCACCCGCCAAAGTAACATGGATGACAGTTTTCCCAATGAGATCGTACGATTCATTATTCCTTATAAGGATGGAAAGATTGCGCGCAACCTAAAGCACCGTCTAAATGATTTGGCAAGTAAAGTACGGGTACCAATACAGCCAATTTTCACGAGCAGAAAATTGGCGAAAGTTTAAGACCAAAGGTGGCGAAGCTAAAGATTGAGTCAACAATGCGTTGTTTACAAATTTCAATGTGGCCAGGGCGCCGCGGGCTATATCGGCATGACAACCCGCCACCTGCACAATCGCATCGAGGAAAAGAAGTAACAGTGAAGTTCAATCAGACAACACTTGGCTACTTATCAATTGCCGATCAATTTCGATCTTCACGCCTGCTTCACAACCTTGCGCAGCTCCAAATGGGAGTGTCTTCTAATCGAGAGCTTGATCATCGCGCACCATAAATTCGCCAACTCACTTAACGTGCATTCAGACTCGATTAAGTTGAAGAGTTTTAGCTCGACTTCGAAGATGTGACTCTGGCGAGACATATTCTGGAAATATAAGTACCAGTATCTGTTAGTACCAGTATTTACTTTTTAATTAAAAATTCTTTTGTATTCGTAATGGAAGTATTTAATCGTGCTACTTATTTGCTAGCATTCCAGGCATTAAGCTATCTTTATTAATTTTAGTTTTAATTTATTATTATTGCAATATTTTATTCACATTTTTTGTATTTCTTTCAGAATGGAACTTCCGCGGCCAATGACCAAGCTTGGCCTCAACACAAAACACTGGAGGCGGTTGATTCCTTCCAGGAGTCCACGTCATTAACCGTGTGGCTCAGGCTCTGTGCTGGGACCACTGCTCTCCTTGTTATATATAAATGACTTCCAATATTGCCTTACATATTCCGCGGCTCGCCACTTTGCCGACGGACACTAATATCCTGCTGAGTCATTCGTCACTAAAAGCTATTCGAAAATTATTAAATAAGGATTTAGAAAAACTTTTTGACTGGCTTTGCGCAAATCGTCTGTCCCTTAATAATAAAAAAGCAGACCTTCGCTCTGTTTAAGCCAACTAGCAAACCAGCTGACTTACGCCTCACGATCTCCTTCGGAAGAACAAAGATATTCTCATCGAACAAAGTTAATACTTGGGAGTAATAATCGACGCATCCTTGACATGGAAACCCTGCATCGTCGAACTTTCCAAGAAGCTAACCAAAGCAGCCGCAATCTTATCAAAGATTCGCCACTTTGTGCCAGTAACAACTCTTAACACTCTATACTTTTGCCTTTTTCAGGGACACGCCTCATATGAATGCCTAGTCTGGGGTTTTGCAAATAAAACAGTTTTAAGAAGATTATATCGTATAAAATAAAGAGCTCTACGAATCATCACCTTCTCGGACTTTCATGAACCAACCTCGAACCTATTTGCGCAGACGAAAATACTTAAACTCGATTACATAATCGCACTCCACCAATTTATTTTCATGTACGACTGGAATATTGGCACTTAGCCACATTGCCTCAAGTCCCTGATGTCTATAATAGAAGTCCAAAGGACTACAAGGAATAGCGGCATTGGCAAAGCTTGACGTGCCAAAGACATACACCGTTGAATATGGGGATAGATCAACAACTTGATTGACTTAGAAATAGATCTCTATATTAGTAAGGCGCAATTCAAGAGACAGCCACATGCTCTCCTAACCGCTAAATACTAGAGCTTAACACTGTTACAACGCTCTCGCAATATAACTACCTGCTACAACTTCCAACTGCTTGACCCATGCTTGTTGAAAACGCTAGCTATTTTTGTAAGATTTTAACTTTTTAGCTACGATTGTGTTTGTATCTAGACGTAATGAAGTATAAGGGGATCTTCTACTCATTAGATCTGCTAAGAGCCCTCCTTCCCGTTTAGCGACTTTATTATTGTGAACGAGGTATATTTCGGCAAGCTTTTCGGGAGAAATAACATGGTTGTTGTTGTTGTTGCTGTTGTATTCGATGACTTCCTTTACCTAAGAACACCAAACTCGATCACTCGAGCCGGTGTCCTACCTAAGTTAACATTACCACTCAGACGTACTGTGAAGTATGGGAGTAAAAATGTAAAATACTTTGGTGCTGTCACTTACAATAACCTGTGCGATCTAAATGTTAAAACATCCAATTCAAAATCGACCTTCAAAAAGGATATTGCAACTTTATTTTTATCCTCGTATATATAGCTTATCTGTTTAGCTTGAGATTTCTCTTGCTATTCTCGTTTTATTAAACGTGCTTACCAACACTGGTGTCGTCTTCGCGTTATTGGTTTTATATTTCTTTGTTTCATTCTTGGATGGGTGTAGGTATTGGCTTATTATCATAAGGTGATTGTTTGGCTCTAAGTTGAATATTTCTTAACAACTTAAGAGAAACTTCTTGAATATATGCTGCTGATATTGTTTACAAGATCTAACTTTATATTTAAACTAGTCTTTGTGTTGTAAGTTTAATTTGGGTGATGGCTTACTTTTATATCTTTGTTTTTCGATAAATTGCAACTAACATAAAAAATCCTTTCGTTAACTTAACCAATCTAAGAACTTCACTAAACATTGACATTGCCTATTATATATATATATATATATATTCTATATAAAAAGAGCACCTCAATCTGATTAGCTTCGGCTAAGAGGATGCCTTCCCCTTAATTAATGTGTAGCCCATAATAACTTTGCGTCACGCTAGCTGAAAATTCATATTTTAGTCATCTCTACTTTATTTTTGTGTGAATGTGAATGGTGCATTTAACTTGACTGTTGCCTACTTTTTTACGCATTTATTAAGAGAATAAATTGCTGTTGTTGTTCTTGTTGTTGTTGCTGCTTCGGGCAAGCTGCAGGGGTAAAGTCTAGCCTATTACGGCTGCATGTTTTCCATTCCGTCATCTTCCATAACACAAACGGGTACAAACCAGTGAAGGCGGTCAGATCGTATGGAAAGGCTGATTGCGGGTTGACTGCAAGAACGCTGTCGTAGGCCATCGTTTAGTAATCTGTAATGGATGGAATGGGACTCAAGCACTTAATTTGGAAGACCTCCAGCTCATCCAGGCAGGCGCTGCAAACTCTGGCTGACTGAGCAGAGATAGACAAATGAGTTGAACACCCCGAGGGTTTCGTTGCTTAGTCGCATCGATGCGTTGGAGAGACAGGCCCACATAACTTCAGTCTTCGAGTCACTAATATGACGACCAAATTTTCTCGACGCTGCGTTCACGTTATCAAGTAATCGTTGGTAGACTGTTCGTCGTCAGCGAAGAGAGTAATCAAGGTAATTGACGCAGGCCTTCACGCTGACTTCAAATGCTTTAACTTGAGGCAAAGCTGACTTAATGATCAAGTCGACGACTACATTGAAAAGAGCGGGTGATTTAGTGCAGCCTTGTCGAACACCCGCCGAGATGTTGAACTCCGGCGATAGTTCGCCATAGAATCTTTGGCGGGAGACCGTCGTGGGCAAGAGTTTTCACATTAAGTTGATATGAACACTGTCGAAAGCTGCAGTGAAGTAAATTAACGTGACTAGGAAAGATTTGCATGCACGCGTGAGTTTTTCGAAGATTTGTCAGGCAGTGAAAACTTGCTCTTGAAGCCGGCTTGGTTTACGCGGGTTTGAATTTCGCGATGCGGCAACATTTTCTGAGAATAATTAGCAGCACTCGAGAAAGAGAGCGAACGTTCCACGTGCCAAGAGTTAAGAGGGAAAGAACGGAAGGGCCCAGGGGAGGGCCGCTGATATTCTGTGTTTTCCGGTCGCTGACTATCGACGCCCTACGGAGTCAGACGCGCATCGGATCCGCCGGATGCACTAGCTTTCAGCGCGATTCGCACTGACCGCAAATTCATGTGGGATTCTTCAGCTGCTCGACACCAGGTCACGACGCCGCCAAGCAAGTATTATTTCTGCGTCTATCTCGGCCAAGGCCTAGACACAAGCAAATATCAAGGCTACATGGAACTCCACGTCATGTTTGCCAGTACTTCTTCGGAACCTGTCATGACTGCCAGGGTTGAACCTTCTGAGCAAGCTCAGAATTATAGCACAGATCCGCCTTAAGCAGCACCATTGCCGGGACGTTTCCACTAGAGGAATTTTTTGCCGACATCTCCAAGTGCTCCATAGACGCTTCCTTGGAAACAAGGACCCTGAAAGCCAAGGCGCAGACCTTAGTGACAACCTGCTTGGGCAACTTAGCCCTCTATTTATCAAGTTCAACAAAGCAATCCCTTCCAGAGCAGCAGTGCAAAGATTATTTTCAACTGGAACAGAGGTTCTGAGGGCCAGAAGAACTCAGCTATCGCATTCACAACACACGTCTCTACATGGCAACCTACATCTTCAGGCGCCATCTCCCGCCCCCCCCACTGACCCCAACTAGATTTAAGCATTTTAATTTTCGTCAAAATAAAGGCTTGCCTACACCAATCCGTTATCTTCATACAGGTGAAAAGCATTTTTGATCTACTTTTTTGTATTTAGGTAGCCATAAGTTAAATACATTAACAAAACTCTAATTCAAGTAAAAGTTGTTTTATGTTTGACCTTCATGGCGGTTATTGAAAGCTTTCTTGAAAGCTAACATGCCGGAGCTTATTTTTCTGAGCCTCCAAATTATAACAAAATGCTCCCCATTCAGTGCATTTGCATCAGCTAGCATAATAAAGTTACCACTTCAGTGTAATGCAAATCTGGTCTGTAAATCAAAATTCCATAGGCCAACGGTTTAACAGACTTAATGCTTGTAACACACTTAACAGATTTTTTTAAACAATAATGAGTTAGAAAAGTAACACAACAAGGACAAACCAGTGCTACTTTCAAATAAAGAGGTTCAACTTTGCTGTGTTATTGATGAAAAACCACAGAACCAAGCCGGAGAACAATTTCTCACTATGAAACAACAATTCCCAGAGCAATGATACCTTGTTTACAGTACCCACAATGCTATTGACAAACTCTCTTCCAACAAACTAGTGAGGGCCAGAGCGCTTCCTTTCTTTAAAATACCAGAGAGAGAGCGAGCGCTTTAGAAGTCACTAAGGCACATCAGAATTCATAGAAATCTTTAAGCAATACTAGTTCTTACCTTTTGACAATGTCCATGCCATGCTATGGAAAACACACCAAAGATGCACAAAAAAATACAGGCCATGACAAACAGGAAGCAGATGCAGCACCAAGTTGCTCAGAGCCTACGTATATGCTAATGTTTTAATGCCTAAAAGCAGCTTTTAACAGATACAGCCTCTTAAAATGCTACAAAGTAGATTGTGCAATGTATAAAAGAATGAGAGCAGAAAAAACACAGACTGCCAACTTCAGCCAAAATAAGATTTAATGAAATATTATGTATCACATTCAACAAACTGGTTAACTTCTGAAAAAATAAAGCACAAGATGGTAGGGGCCTATGTAATTAAAAGTCATTATGTATACCCCAGTTTAAAATCTGATAGCATAAACTCTAATGCATGTCCAGGGCAGTTTAAGCCTGTATTTTTAGAACATTAATCAATTAATCAAGCAATGCAACTTTGCAGATCATCGAACCATCACCAATGTAGATTCAAAAAATAATGCTTGCCAAAGAATATATATAAAATATACATGCATAAATACAAATATAGATACAAATTTATACACATATGCATATATACTCATAAATATATATATGTATAAACAAAAATAATGAAAATGGCTTTCAACAATGATGAAAACAATTTCAAATAAAGGTAGATGTTGGTATTTATGCAACTAGAAGGCTTTGCCTATGCTCCATGTTGTAGGCTCATGTTGAGAGGGTAGCTCCTGCATTAGGACAACTTATTCTATCAGCAGTGACCGTAATCGTTTTGCTATGTTTATGTATTCATGTTATCTTATGTAGATTCAAAGCAGCACAATGCAACTTAGCAGCTCCCATTGCAACACACTACATGTATTAATCTGAAATTATAAGCAGACTAAACATTTACAAAGATCGTTAGTAATTGTAACCTGACTTACAATTACTTACGTGCTCTTACAAGAATCCAAACATGAAAAATTTCCCATGCTTACGGCAAATTTTGGTCAGATTCTCTAAATTGCGATTGTCTGTAAACCTCTTAGAACCTACACTCTCTGCTCTCTCACAAAATAATTACACAGGGCTGAAATCTGATTGTAGCATGCCACCACAAACTCTTAACAAAACTGTAACGTAGACTCAGTAATGTAAAAATTCGACGAGAAAAATGCACTTAAACGTCGGTATTATCAATATTGATACAATGAGAAAAAGCGATAAGAATAGATGCATTTTATACTTTCAGAGCAACATAAGAAGCTTACGTTGTTATGGATTCGATAGAGAATGATCTTTATGGTTTTCCGCCAACTAAAAGATTGACTGCATTGATTGGTCCGGAGTAATAGCCACGCCTATTGCTTTTTAATAGTGCTGGTCCAGTCTCTTTTTCGTACTCGTCCTTGGATAAACAGGAGAATGATCAAAGAAGGTTATAAATATATTTGATAATCTATATTAAAACCGGTATAACTGAAATTTGAGCGAGTTATTTATCTTAAGGGCTGATATGATGTTGTCTTGCAGCATTGAGGCTAACAAGGCGGCGACCTGTGCGCAGTTGCAGTTGATTGAAACAAGCATTCTGCTGGCAGGCTATTCATCTATTTATTTTTATTTTTGTGGTGCGTCAAACTGCAACCCAAACCCCAAGCTTAACTTTAACCTCAACCGTAATCCACAATTAGTTGTATGTATCTATGTTCTGTGGAATTACATTGATTTTGATCATGATTTCGTTCGTAGGTAAGGCGCTGCCTTTCTCGACATGCTCAGACAGCACACTGAAAGAATTTTTTGGATCCAGCCCACTCGCGCAAATATCTAACGATCTGAGCTTGACCAGGTTGTCATCCTTTAACATAAAGAATCTCTTTGACAAATGCCTGTCCAATCTTCTAGTTTTGGTGAGCTATCAATTCTCAAAAATCGTTCACTATGATATTGCAAAATTTAACAAGATTAATATAAATTACAACTGCTCTCTTGGGCTTTTACACCTTAACATTGCATGCTTGTCCAAATATCATCATAAATGTACTGCGGCTTTTTCTCCATTGAACTATTAATTTAAAATTAAAGCAATTGCAGAAACCCGGATTAAAGAAAATGATGAATCCAATTGTATAAATTTGAACAATTTATTCGTTTTTTGATGTCAGTGTAAAGAAGAACGTAAGTGCGTCTCTTTATAGGTTTATGTTAGCTATATATTACGCGATGATGGAACCAAGACGAA
>QQSS02215416.1:0-11108 GCA_003687565.2 Craspedacusta sowerbii
AAAGAAAGTTAAAGGAGGCTATGTTTATCAACTGGGAGCGTTCTAACCTAAACACCCAAGTTAACCACCCGATTCTATATATATATATATATATGCATTTGCATGGAGATGATCGCAAGATTTATGCTCAGAAATGTGCTTTTCCAATTTAGATCAAGCACCGACCGACTTCCAAAGAAAGTTAAAGGAGGCTATGTTTATCAACTGGGAGCGTTCTAACCTAAACACCCAAGTTAACCACCCGATTCTATATATATATATATATATGCATTTGCATGGAGATGATCGCAAGATTTATGCTCAGAAATGTGCTTTTCCAATTTAGATCAAGCACCGACCGACTTCCAAAGAAAGTTAAAGGAGGCTATGTTTATCAACTGGGAGCGTTCTAACCTAAACACCCAAGTTAACCACCCGATTCTAACTTTGTCTGTCTAGTCTATATCTTCTTCACCTTTCTATTCTCTTACTTTCCTTACCTTTTTATCATAGTTACCGTAGTGCCATAAAAATGTAATTGATCATCACTTTTCATTTGCTGGTAGCATTATTTATTTCTTCCGCGCATATTACGTCTATGAACGATTGGTGCATTCATACCTATTCCGTATAAATATCATTGTGAAGTTTGTTTGTTTAAGTTGAAAATGACAATGGTTTTCTTGAAATATGTCCTTGAAATTTAAACGACTTGTCTTTCTTCTTAATATAGTTTGGGTAATGATATTGCGCGGGTGCTTGCCGTTGGAGAAAGTAGTTAATTATGCGTTTAACAATATATTGAAGCTAGCCCTGTTGTAGCAACAAAACCAGTACTGTTTATGGAAGTTTTTATGGTGTTTTTGGGAAGTGAAAATTTGGTATATAGATGATAGATTGATGGCAATAATCAGTGTGAAGTTTAAAGTAAATCAAAGCGGCTACAGTCACTTTTCTACTCTTTCCTCCCTTACACCCAGTTCACTTAACAAAAAGACGCGAGGACACAGAGGCAACTGTTTGAAACTACATAATTCAACTTCTCTAACTTTTCGCCACGCAACTCCTTCAACAGAAACAAGTCTTAAGATTGTATCATTACAAAGCTAACAAAACCAAGTAAGTTTTTAGAGAACTTGTACCAAAATTTACAAACCGCACGACAACAAGTACTACCTAAACAAAACGTGCTAATAAGAGAGTAGGTAACAGTAAAATGTTGTTACTTAAGTAATACCATTATTCAACTAAGAGCTAACAAAGAAACAGCTATGGGAATAATTTAATGCTGCTTACTAATTATTATCATAGGTAGGGAAAGAGAATCGCGCAAACATTTAAAGCCATTACAAAACTACTGGGCAAAAGTTCTTGAAACAAAACAAACTGCCAGTTTTTAGGCAGAGTCATAATAAATTAGCACCAAAAATAGGGCCAGAAAGATATCTAAATCAAGGACACATGGCATAGAAACACTTCCTAGCCATCTTGTAACAAACTTACGGAAGCTGTCTATTCATAGACTACAGCGTACAGAAATACAAAAACGTACCGATAGACACACAGCAATCACATGATTACATGTTGACTGCACGTTAACTATTTGCTCACCAAACAGGTGTTTGTGAGGACTGCGGCACATCAAACGGCATCCACAGCATGTAAATCATCAGTGGGAAAGAATTTAGGTGATAAAGTAAACCGGTCAGACATTTTGCGGCAACAACAAGGAAGTATAGTATTCAATTGACAAGGTTTGCAAAGAAGCCAAACGTGAAAATGCAATGTTAAAATTCCCGACCTTACCAAATGTAATATTCATATAATGGGAAACAAGATGAATTCCAATGATTTAGTAAATTACCAATAGCCTGCTAAGATAAAGGCAGATAAGAACAAAGTTTTTAGATTCCAATGCAGATTAGAACTATTTGTACCATTATAAGGGTTGCTTCCATTCTAATGAACAGATCCAAAAGCCTGTAAAGATAAAGGCAGATAATAACAAAATTACGAGATTCCAATGCAGGTTAGAAGTATTGGTACCATAATAAGGGTTGCTTCCAGTCTAATGAACAGATTCCACTTACAGCATTGACTGACATGGCTCCTTAGATTGAATGAAACATTACATTTATCTCACAGCCGAAAACACTGGGTTCTTCTAAAAAACTTTAATAGTGGAATGGCTTGCTTCACTATGTATGCAATTTCTTGACCATTCAGCTTGGAAATGACAACTGACCTTGATGGCAGACCAGCATTGTGCAAGATAAAGAGCAATTTTATGGAAGCACAATCACATGTTAAAACAATTTCGAAAGGAACAAAATACTTAAGCAAGGTTTACATAGAATTCAATTTACAAATTATAAACGTGAATAAGGTTAAGTAATTCGAGTGTTCATGTACATGACTTCGCATGTTGGTTCTAGCGTGCACAAGGTTAAGTGTCCCAGAGTTGGAGGCGTAACATTGCACCATAGGCTTTGTCACTTGCGTCACAGAACACGCGCAGTTCTACTGGGCTGTTATATGGGGCGTCAATGTAATGCCGGGTCACGCACATATCCCTTGCTAAGTATGACTCGTAAAACAAACTGTTCCATTGTTCGGTTAATGTCGCGCTAGAGCTGGATTTCCATATCCAGAAAATTTTCCGCGGACAAAACGGATCAAAACATGCCGCTAATTGGTCCGCAGAAATTTTTCTGATGACCATTTTCCACTTGGCAAATTTTCAGCAGGACAGTAATTGCTGAACTTCATGAACTGATAAGGCATCCGCACCTTGGATTAGTCAGTAAGTTCTTCGCGCCAAACTAATTGCGAGTACAAAACAAGCGCGCAAAGGTTTCCAACAGATAACCTGCAAGTATGGCAGCAGTAAGTATTACTACTAAAAAGCTGCTTCTGCTGCAAAGTTTCGCAGAGAGGCCTGCTTTCAGAAAGGCTACGTGAATGAGAAACATTTATAGGGAGAGAAAGGAAAAGGGAGAATTCCAGTTGTTAGTGCAAGAGATGAGAATGTTTGATCGAGAGCTATTTTTTGAATATTTCTGCATGACACCTGCAAGATACGAAGAACTTTTGGCCAAGATCGCTCCAAAAGTAACGAAAGTTATGAGTAAGCGCGAACCCATAGGTGCTAGCGAGCGGCTGAGTGTTACTTTGCGGTTTCTGTTTACTGGTGACGCCCAAGTTACTATTGCGAAGTGCTTCCGTACTAGCCCCGCTTCCATTGGGCGCATCTTATTTGAAACGTTCGCCAATATAGAAGCAATTGCAAGGTCAGTACTTGCTATGCCCAACTTCTTCCGAGCGATGGAAGTGCATTGCGAAAGAATTCGAGAGGTGGCAGTTTCCTCATTGCCTCGGAGCCATTGATGGGAAGCACGTAGTTATGCTGGCTCCAGCGTGCTCTAGGTCTTCATATTTTAATTATAAAAGAACGCACTCGCTGAATGCAGCACTCGAACCAAATCGTCAGATAAGGCTAGTCTGCTCGGACAAACAAGCTTTTTGTAGGAGCAAAAAGCACGCTCGACACGGGATACGAGAACTTGTATGGCTCTGAAAGCATGCGCTTCCAGCAGGGGCTTGTCGTTCCAGTAGCGCATTATGTCGAAGTGCTCAACGCTGCTCACATCAGTCGTAGTGTAGACCATTAGTTCTGCCTGTGCCTGCGAAACAGATATCGACCATTCTTCCAGCAGCTTTTGATCGCTTGCATCCTTGAAGAGCCACGGTACGGCTTTATATTGAGCTACATCATGGCTGCAAGATACCATCCTTGGATAAAAAATTCGGGCGGCCTCGAAAAAACTCCACGATGTCTGCTTCTTAATGTAATATTCAATTGAGGCCACAACAGCTTCGCATATTTGCTGGCACAACAGAACGGAAACATTCAAGTTGTTTTCCGTCAATCCAGTAACACTTGCAAAATACAATTGCAATAATCAAGAGAGGCACCACTGCGCAACCTGAATGCCAGAGGATAGGCTTTTCTCGAACAGGTATTTTGAATAAGATGTCTAGCACAACCCAGGTGGTGTTGTCAGTTGTTTCATCAAGAATTATGTTTACACTAGACGTATCTTCCATTAATTTTCTGACAGCAGACTCGATATCCGGCATTAAGCGTGGAAGATGAATTTCTTGAAGTTGGGAGCTGCTAGGAATATTACCGCCACTTGGTACATGTTTTCGTAAAATGGACGTATCGCGTCCACTTTCTGCAGAGGTATATCAGCTACAGCAAATATAGTTATTAGATTGGCAATTAGTTCCGTCTTCTTTTGACTTGCTAACACAATGTCACTCATGCAACGCTGTCTATTTCCTGGTCTCGAAATGCTTTCGGTTTTTGAAGGTCGAGCTTCCAATGTTCGCATCTTTTTGCCGTTTTTATACTTGTCTGTTTGTATGTGCTTTACGATGTCACTCTTGTGCACCCAACTAAAACTGCAGTTACAGTTGTTGCAGTATACATTTCCGTCCAGAACTTAAAAACCATCGTTTGGAAATTCGGCAACACGCTGATGGGCCTTCACTTTGGGCCTTGAAGCCATTGCAGCGAAGAATGCTAAAGAATTGAGAAATCTTAGAGAAATCAAGACTATGGTACTGAAGGGTAACTGCGCATACCCTATTCTAGCGCAAGCAGTTTACCGGACTCACACGGAAGGCTCAAATAAGTACTAGCTCTCACCACTCTTTAAGTAGACCAAGGAAATCGTAACCGTGTGCTGTCGCTTGCAACTTTTGTGGAGCGACTGCTCCAGAGCAAGAAGCAGCTAGAAGTGTAGCAGTTGCTGGAAAATCAAGTCCAATGATATCCTTGAATGTTCAGTGATGACTGTTTATTTTCATATAGTAAATTAATTGCACAACTACATCAGGTACTAGTAAGCCAATATGGAGACTGCATTTTCCTTGGAACAAGTGGATCCGACTGTCTAGCTCAAAAAAGGCACATGGTTATTTATTCATATGCTGTGAACACAATGACTATTAAAATCAGGGCAAAGCTTATATAATGATAATATCACACACCAAAACTAGACATTGCAGTCCCCCTTGTTGGAAGAGAAGTAATAGATGGTCTCATTTGGATGGGGTATCCCTGGCCAAAAGGTTTCACTGTGGCTGTCTTAAATAGTAATAGATGATCAGGATTTATGGGTTCTAATAGCCTAAATTATACAATTAATGCACAAGCTTAGCATGACCTCAGCAACGCACAGTCCAAACAAAAGCTATGTTCATTTTTTATTGCTACATATTAAGAAAATTTCTAAACAACAAGCTAGCGACTTCTTGACGCGCTATTAGCAAGTATTTATGTAAGAAGTTATTTTTTAATTAATTTTAATTTTTTTAAATATAATCTTCTCTTTTACGAACCATGCTGTAGTGCTGTTGTATTGGCAAATAAAAATGGCTCTTCGCTGTCGATTAGCTCATGCTCTAAACAGCTCACTTACACTTCGGCGCCCGTTTTATACATTAAGTTGTAAGAGTTTTAAAATTTCTATTTCAGAAAAATAAATTCTTGATTTTTTATATCATGCTGCGATCTTCGATAAATGTTTCATCAATGAAATCCTGAGACTGACTGTACCAAATCTGTAAGAACTTAAAACGAAGCCCAATGGACAGTTCGCCAACGCCAACGCAGACTTTTTAGAGTGGCGTCGGACTGCGTCAGCTTTTGGCAGCTGGCATTAAACTACAGCTCTGAGATCTAGACATATAGACAGTGTTAATGCGAACTCACACATGCAAATTATGAACATCATGCAAGAATATCCTGTACGTTTCCGACATCTTACTAACCACTACTTAATGTGTCCCTGATCTAGCTTGGCTTTAATTTTCATAAGTTTCATTATAATTTACTTCGCATTTTGAAAACACTCTATTTTTTGTTATCAAATTCTCTAAGATTTTATTGGATGCAATTCCTCATTCAGAAATTTCAAAATCCGGCTGAAATCCCGCGATATCTGATACGGACCACCAAAGGAGCTAAAATCGTTGCCGACTACAAAGATACTACGAGTTGCTTCCGCAGTTTTTTTTTTTAAGTTTACGGACTGCAAAGCGGAATTCCCTCATCTTGCAGCGTTTTTTTTTAAGTTTATGGAGTGCGAAACAGAATTCCGTTTGAGCACTGAAAGCTATGTTTCTAACCCACAAATTAGCATTCGTGGGTTGTTCCAAAGTTTTGCCAAGAAGATACCAAGCAGCATTTACCGTTACCACGTGGGTAACTACTAGGACTAGGTTTCGCACATTAGTTGAAACGGAGGTCATTAGTTTGTCGCTCATCCATGGTGTCGTTCATCCATGGGTACGCGCTAGAGATACCATAGTTGTTCAAGTTTTTATATGTTCATAATAGCTGCATATTACGGGATGATGAAACGAAGACGAAATAGAAACTTAACTTACACGAGCAATAACGCGTCTGCTTGCTGAATACGTACCACGCAACTAAACTTCGGCCTGCCAACCTAAGGGTATTTGGGCTACCCTACGTGCCCCTTTTTTTGCGTGTGTTTTTGTTTCTAACATACCGAATAAACTCGCCTTTACGTGAGGTATACAGATCTAATGCGTTAGCAAATAAACAAAAACAAAATCAACCAATCACAATGCGGGGGTAACGTGTGACGACCCGCGTGTCTTCGGGGAGAAGATCCTGGGTGGATTCCTTGTCCGCAAGCTACGTCTAGAGTTGGAGGTCGTGCAGGGGTGACAGGTAGGGTCTGGTCGAATACTAAACGGCGAGGGGGGCAGGCTGAGGTAGCCAATTTGGTATAGCCGGCGTTGACCCTTCCCTGCGATCTGTCGAAAGCGGAGCTGTGTCGACTCTCCTGTGGAGATTATGTGGTGGGTTGTTGTGCGCTCGGCGTCTGAAAAGGCTGAGGTGCACTGATGGACACTGGCTGATTTGACATTTGAGTTTCAATAGAAGTCAGTGGGATGGGCTCTGGTACGTTTTATATCCTGCAGATTGGTTGGATTTTTCGTAAATGTTTACGATTTGTTAACGTTACTCGGCGACTTCCATCGGTTCCGACCTTGTAATGCCAGTTGGGCAAAACCTCCGTCATACCCCAGTGTTCAGCGATTTTGTCGGTCTGTTCCCTGTCTGGTATTGAATCTGAACGGAGCCATCGACGCGGACGGGCGGAAGATCCCGTCCAGGGTTTGACCTGATATGGCACTTGGCTAACACGGTCTCCCTAGCATCCACTATTCGCTGCCACTCGGAACGAAGCGGCTGCCCGAACGCCCGAGGTAGGTGATCCCGAATGGGGTGACCGAACAAGACTATTGCCGGTGACAAACCTGTATCTGTCGTCGAGGTGTTCCTGTGGTTCATGATGGCCCGCCCCTGTGTCTACTCTTCCGGTGACGGGATTCAGGTTTCATGAAAGCAATCGCTTAATGGATTTGACAGCGACTTCTGCTCGACCGTTGCTCCGAGCATAATGGGTGGAGGATTACCGCTTTCTTATGTCCCATTATTTCAACATTTCGGTGTACTCTTTCAAGTGAAAAGGAGGACCTCCATCGGAGGAAATTTCTGAGGGTGCACCGTAGGCCGCAAGCCATCTCAGCAGGATTGGTTTGATGTTTGTTGGCATGTTGAAAGGCAGCTGACAAAACCTGACAGCTGACAAAATCTCTATCCACCCGGAATACCTATCGGCTTATATGATGTACTGGTGTCCAGCAAACCAAAATGGGTCGATTAAAACTTGCTCAAATGGAAATTGAGGACGCGGAGTGGTTATTTGTGGTTCGGATCACTGTGAGGGCGCTTTCTCGTTGCATCGTTTGCACTGGTCTCACTTGAGACGAATCGCCGCATCTAAGCCAGGCCAGAATAACCTCTCTCTTGCACTGGCTAATATGCTGTTGACCCCTTGATGGGCAGAGTGAAGACCTTCCAAAGCGATCTTTCTTAGTGCCGATGGGATGAGCATCCTGTGGTCTTTGAAGGGGACGTTACCGATAACATAGATGAGTTTCCAATTATTGTCTCTACATGTCAGTGAATGCGGCTGCAGGCATCTGCAATGTTGGTAAAATGCATGCGGTGGACTTCCCTAGAAGACCCTGTAACAGCGATTGCGCGGATATGTGCCAGCAATTCCTGCTTATTAGCCTGGCCTAAGGCGGTTGAGCCGACGTATTCGAACAACAGCCTGTTTTCGTCTGGAGAGCAGGCAGCGCGAAGCTCGCCGCTACGGCGGGTGAAAGCAGGTGTGTGTCCACGGATGTGAAAGTGAAGCTATTTTGTCGAGACACGCCGACGCTTTGACTGGTTAGGCACAGGTGAGTCCAGCATAAAGAACTAACGATCTGAGGAATGTAAGGTCGTCAAACTCGTAGCGCCATGTAAAGAAGAGCGTAAGTGCGTCTCTTTATATGTTTATAACAGCCGAATATTACGCGATGATGAAACGAAGACGAAACAGAACACTTTACTTACACGAACAATAACCCGTCTGCTTGTTGAATACGTATCGCACAACTAAACCTTGGCCTGCCAGCCTAAGGGTATTTGGGCTACTCTACCCCTAGGGTTAACCCACATACTTCCAGCTTGCATCAAGTACTTTCTAAGGAAATCATATGAAATGACTACTTAAGTTTAATAGCACCAGCAATAGCAATAGCACCAGCATATCAAAACTTTTTGGCAGTGCTTCTAATGTTTTTAGTTTAGAGTGGAGAATGAAGAGCCTGAGGTCTTATTCTTACGTCTAGAGAAGAGGTTATTAACTGAGTCCAGATCGTGTATACGGGTATATCTTCGAGAAATCTAATTGTAGTAAGATGGGATCAATGCTTTTGTTCATGAACATCATTGCACCATTCACGTAAGCCCATGGCAGTTTGTCATGGATACTAGAACTAGAGTCCGTATTTGGTTTGCATAAGCAGGAAGTAAAAAAATGTATAGAAGTTCACCAATACAATTCGCATCAACTTACATGCTCAAGTTTATAGTGACCAACTTATCCACCTTCAAACTCTCAGAGTCGTAAGACAGCTATTTCGGTCTACAACTACACGCCTGTGTGAATCAGCCGTGTCAATTGTAGCCTCAGCCAAGACAAAATCTGGAAACAGGCCTAGAACAACACTTGAAGCTACTCTGAGACTGAGCCTTTCACCCATCCAAACAAGGCTGGATCAGATCATGTCTAGTAAAGCAGGCTCAAGCGTCTCAGTAAAGAAAGAATGTTTATTTTTATTGTTAAAAGTGGTTTAAGAAGGGTTTTGTTGCTGACTTAAAAAAAAAAGACAGCTGAGTCATTGAAGTTTCTGTTGGGGTAAATTTTTTTGCATCAGCACATCTGTGGTTCTTTTTGCAATATTCTTACTTAATTTGACCATGACTTTCACGTACAATATTTATTTACTATAATTAGTTTTGCAATTTCTGCCGTGAGGATTAATCGGTTTACAATTCACCACTTACGTTTAAAGATCCCTTGAATTATCATCTTTATTTGGTGATTTTTATCGCACGCAGTATACCTTTTCAACAGCGCGCTTTTACAGTAAAACAGGTTCCATGGTGGATGTGTAACTTACAACATAATAAATTCGAAGAATGCTAGTATATGCGATTGGGCCGCGGACTGCTATAACCTGGAAACGTTGGCCGCAGGGACAAAACGATTGGGAGACCCTAATCTAGATGTATCGAGGGAATCAATTGTAATCGATATGCTTGATCGATGTGATTCATCGAAGCATACTTTGACAGACATGCAGTTTTAAATAACGTTTAAAATCATTTCTTGTATCTGGAACTGTCCTGTCGAGAGTCTTACCAACTGACGCGAAGTAGTTGATGATTGCAGTAGCAACAATTCCGGGAGATTCATGTACTTTTCCATTAACGCACACACTGCTTGATGTAAAATTGTTTTTTTTTTAAATAATTGATTTTATGCAATCCTGAGTCCTTTTAAGATTATGGCTATGTTGCTTGAAATAATCACCATGTGTGACTTTCCTTTTGCCAAGTAGGATTACAATTAAATACGGCAATTTTTGTACTAGGAATGCATTTCAAATTTCAAGTTGACAGTTTGTTCTGCTTGGTATCTTTTACAGAGGTGATCTCTCCTTTGCGTGCCTATTAGTATTCCTCGCGTATTTTGTTTTCGCAAGACCTGAACACTTGACAAGTATGTGTCTGAAGATGGCATATTTCTTGGCATTATTGAGGCTTTTAAATGATATGCTCATAAATTCTCAGGCGATGCTTTTGTGTCTCAGTTTCCACAGGGATTCTTGTACATAGTTGAGGCTATGGTTTTGAAACAATGTTACCCAAATAGTTATCCAAGCACCTACAACGGCGACAAGACGGTTATATTCTAGACGACGCTATGAAAAAGAATAACAGAACTTCAAAATTGTCAGGAACTTCAGTACTTTGGATGCGTGGTAGCCAGGACATCAAGACTTGCAAAGGCCATGCCTGAGGTGCATTTTGAAAAGAGAAGGTTTACTTGGAAGCAAAAAGAGGAACCCTTCCCCGTTGAGCTCAAAGTTGTCTATTCGGAGCGTCATGTCTTAGGCTGCAAGACTAAGACGCTGACACAATGCGACAAAGCCACTCTTAATAGCTTCCGCAACGAACAGCCACCACATCATGCTCAAGATGAAGCGTATTGATCACATCACCAACGCCGAGGTCTACGGGCGCGGTTGAAGAACGCCATTATCGTTCACCGCGTTTACAGCGGCAGTTGAGGTGGGTGGGTCACGCGAATTGGCCGACACGAGGAGCCGATCTTGAAACACAAACCGATCAGAAATCACGCATTTTGAGAACCGCGAGGAAACCTCGAAAAGAAAATAAAGAGCGGAAGGGCACTCTCCACTATCCTCAAAACATTGCTGATTCCATAAGCTGTTAAATGGGCAAGTGTGCCAGAGATCGTCAATGCAAGAGATGTAAATGCATTCTCGGCTGCACCAACAACAACAACAACAACAACAACAATATTTCTTTTCTCAACCATAGTTCGTGCGTTACAAAAATATTTTCCATGCCGAGAACATATATTGATACGCAGCATAAT